>VZRE01005077.1:561377-683863 GCA_013396775.1 Cephalopterus ornatus
CGGGCTGGGCAGGGGCGGCCGCGGCCAGCGGCGCTAGGGGAGCGCCCCGAGCCCCTGGCAGGTGTCTCCGCCCTAAGTGCCCGTACGCGGCCGCCCGAGGGCTGGCAGACTCCGTGTTCGTTGTTGCTGCCGCGATCTTCAAAGATGATGTTGGCAGAGCAAGCCCAGAAGTGGTTCCCAACTCACGTGCAAGTTACGGTCCTTCAAGCCAAAGGTCTGAAGCCAAAAGGTAAAAATGGCAGCAATGATGCCTACACCATCATCCAGCTGGGCAAGGAGAAGTACTCCACCTCGGTGGCAGAGAAGACCCTGGATCCCATCTGGAAGGAAGAGGCCTCCTTCGAGCTCCCTGGATTGCTCATGCAGGAGAATCCAGAAAAATACATCCTGTACCTGATTGTCATGCACAGGTCGCTGGTGGGGCTGGACAGGTTTTTGGGACAGGTGGCCATAAGCCTGAATGATATATTTGAAGACAAGCAAAGGCGGAAAACAGAGTAAGTGATGGTTGGCTTTCTTTCATTATAGTTTGTATGCCTTGTACAGTTACGCTTGGGGAGGGTGGGAAATAGTAGCCTTACTATCAACATACTTTGAAATTAAATCACAACAGTTCTCTCTTCAGTGCTGTGGTCAAACCCCTTAACATACACAGTTATGTCATTGTGGCATGACCTCTTCCAGAGAAGTTTACTGTAATCACAGCGGTTACCTTGCACAGGGAAGGAGTGTCAATAGCATTAACATTTTTGACAGATTCTTATGTGTAACATGAACTCATCACAGTCTGTTTTTCAAAGGATTTTTCCTTGTTCTGCATGGGGCCATATCCCCATTCAACTCCTACCTCAGTTGGGGCCATGCATGAGACTCAGATGCCCTCAAAACCTGATGTTGTTCTCTTTAAAATTGTTTTCTTCAGTTGCTGCAACCAAGCGTCTTTATAAATATTTTACATTTATGTTTTAGTGGTCAATGACCTGTGACTTAATGAAGGCTTACCACAACAGCGCAGTGCTTTGCTGATCCTGATTAATCTTAGGCCACGATCGTGCAGGCTGCACTGTACAGCAGGCCTCAACAGAGAAGACTGAGGAGAAATATCAGCTGTTGCGATAGCTTCCATCAGTACCTACATAAGCCTTTGTCAAATAAAATTACTCTTTGCCAGCAAATTCAGGCAGGCATTGGGATGCAAAAAAGAGAATTAAAAAAAAAGGCGCATCATAGCAGTTTATTAAGCTGAACTGTAAACTTTTCTAATTCCCTGGGTTTTTCTACTAAATAGGAAAGTTGTTATAATTCCTAGTTAGGACCTAGTTGCACAGAGGTGTCTGGGACCTGTGTAATTTATCGTCGAAAGTGAATGGGGATAAACTGTGGGTGTGTGTCCTGCAGGCTTGGTTGGGACTGCACGGTTTGGGTTTGTTTTAGTTGGGCTTGTCCCACAGAAGCTGTCTAGGAACACATGGAGACCTCCAAGTGAGGACTGTGTAGGCGGTGGTGTATGAACACTGGCATCTTTCTGCAGGGGTTAAGAGGTTCCTGCTCCAGGTGCTTTTCCTCCTCCGGTGTGTCTTCAGTAGAGTAGAAAGGCTCTGCAGAAAAATCTCAGCTGTTAGAAGTCTGGTGTGTGTAGTGGTGGTGGGCCTGCGGTGAGGCGCTGGACTGTGCATCAAGGGACTAAAAGACTGGCATCACTTGTCTGTCACGGACTGTGCTGGGCTGCGAACTTCCAGGAAGGTGGAAAGGTGGAAATCCATACGGCAATGCCAGCCAGGTCTTGTTCATCAGACTACTGTGTCTGCAGAAACCACCTCAAAACCTTGTGCTGCTTCTGTGCAGTGGCGGAGCTTGAAGGAGCACCAAAGACAAGTCAAAGCTGTCTTTGCCCTGGTGTTTGTTTGTTTGCATTTGTAAATTACATGTGGAGCAAAACAGGATGTTCACAAACCATATAATAGGAAAGAAGAGGCCCATGCTGAATATCTTGTGGCTTCATTGTCTGGAGTATTATGCTTTTTTAATTGCTTATTGTTTTAGGGACAAACCAGTTATCTTGATGCAATACATGGTAATGCCTGTAGCCTTAGGGTCTTAATTTCTATTTACACTTGATTCAAGAAGTTTCAGTGCTCGTTAGACATGCATCTTAAAAATTCTTTAGTCATTAGTTGTAATTATCTTGCAAGGCAGTAGGCAACTGCCTTAGTTGCAACACCTAGATGCTCTACAGAAAAAAAGGGGAATGAATGAGGAAGGAATGCTACTAAATGTAAAGACTATAAATACAGGTAGAAATATATATTCAGAAATTGGAGGAAAATATGTAGTTATTCATGTGTAACTGTGAGTAACAAAACCTAGAAAAAGAACCATAGGCTCTTGAACCAATTTTAGCAAAAATAGTGTTGAAGACTTACAAAATTATTCCAGAAATTTTTAAGTGGGGTAATTAACACAGTCCTTGTGGTAGTTAAGCATTCGGATCTTTGCACTACTCATATATGAAGTTATGCTAAGCAGGGCCTCATAGATGTTCTTTATTTTTTCACTTCTTCTCCAGGTGGGAGAGAGGAACTCCTGCTATGTGGTGGTGCAGCAGTTCTCCCCAGGGCTCCCCGGCACCTCACCTGCGAGCTGGGCTGGGCTGCGTGGGGCTGCGGGGCAGTGTCTGCAAACAGCCCAAGGCCTTGCTTCACAAGTTACCTGGGCTTTTAGGATTGCAGATCTTATTAAAAGTTGATGGGTGTTAGGCTTCTAGAGCCGTACTTGTAAAAGTCTTATGTAAGTGTAAAAGTGCGGCTTGTGGGATTTTTGGTGGCGCGGAGTCGCTTAATGCCGATTTAAATTCTTATGAGGAAGGAGCCACTGAAAGTCCTGTTTTCCCGTTGGTGTCTTTAGGTGCTTAGAAACCTCAAAAATGTCCTTTCTGAAACTCACTTTTGAAAAAAGATAGCTCTGAGTCCTTGAGTGTGTAGATGTTTTTGAAAGGTTTCGTGGCTGTGTGCCTGTGCTGCTGTCCCCTGTACGCGTTCCTTGGAGCGGTGGGTGCAGTGCTGGTACGTGTGTGCGGGAGGGCAAACTTACAAGAACCGATTTGCAAATGTGATCTCAAACAAAGCACTCTTTTTTTGTTTTCCTTTTATTAAATCCTTTTTGTTACAAAATATTGCTAGTCCTGTGTTGGCAGTGAACTGAGGGTAATATATCTGGAGCTGAAGGCCTTCTAGCTGTGACTATGGTGTGGGAACTCAGACACCCAGTGCCTTTCACAACCAAGTCCAGTGCCTTTGTTACTGAAGTTTTCTGATGGTTGAAAGCTATATTCATTGTTTCAGAAACACTAATCTGTTTTATTAAGCAATGTTTTTACTTTCAAATATGTTCAACAGGCTTGTGCTGTTATTAAATCCAGAGTTATTTTCTTATGTTGATGTAACCTTAACATTTCTTGCTTTGTTTGGGGATGAATGAGATCCAGTTATTTGATGAAGTGTCTATTGGTAATATTTCTACTTTTTAATATATTTAATAGCTTCCTCTTTCCAACACAGCTGTACATATGGTGCTGTAGGAGACAGACTCAAGAGTCACCAGGGTATTGCAAAAAAGATATTTAATATTCTGCACAATGCTGAACCCTGTCAGCAATTCCCTAGTGCTTTTTTAGTAAGGAGGTATGAGAAGTGAAGGCTACCAGCTGATTTTGAATTCTTAGGAAGACCATAGGGTGTGTGACATTTGGCTTTTTGTATATTTTTTTGATTTAATATTTTATAATTTGGAAGAAATAAATTTCAAAAGTCACTGCGGATTCAGGAACATTATGTTAGGGAAAACTAATCCTTTTTTTTTTTCCTGTGTAGCTTTTTTTGTTATTCATCACATCTTCAGAAAAATACTCGCTGCAGTTAAGTTTTCAGGCAGAGGCCTCACGATAGGATTTGCACATCGTGTGTTCTAATAAACTTGCTCTGGCTCAAGACTTAATGAAACAAAGCACTGTATTTACTACAGCTCCACAGTGAGAGTTTTGTACGCGCCATGGTGCAGTGTCCTTTTCCTGTCTGAAACTGGCGGGTTTTGGAAGTATTAAAAATAAGAATTCCTGGAACAGTTGGCTCCAGATGCGGCTCAGATGGTCCCTTACTAGGTCTCTTCCAGAGGCTTCATCCAAAGCATCTGCTGGCTCCTGGGTCGTTTGCTCTCTGTCTTAGTGCGAAGATGCTCATCACCTTCTGCAAGTTCGTCAGTCTGTAGCTGGAAGTGGACAGGGGCTTCCTGCTTCTGCTCTTTTCTCAGAGCTGCAGACTAGGCTCCAGGTGTGGAGAGATTCTGCTGAGGTTTTTCAGCGCTTCAGAAAGCTTGGGAGATACTGCTTGACTGGAAGTGTATTTAGCATAAGTTTTCGGATGTGAGATTTCTGACATGACTTTTATTTCTTGCAGTAGCATCGTGTGAGTTTTTTAATTCATCCTGAGAAATACATGACAGGTTTTGTGGTCTGCTCTTGCAAAATAAATATACCTCTTCTACTCCTGCATTTGAAATGTAAATTATGAGCAACAAATGTACTGTTTTAAAGCATATGTGCTTTTTTGTAGTAATTTCAGTTCAGTTATAATTCATAGTTGCCTTAATGCTGCTGATAATCTGACTGCATAGCATCAGAACAAATTTTTGAATTACCGTGGAATAAAAAAAATACTCATTTACTGACATGTCCTAATTTACAGAAGTATTTTCCAGTTGTTTTTCATAATGACTGTGTTTAGTTTTTTTTCACCCATGGGCTAAAAGAACACAGCAATAGAAGAACAAATTTCTGTTAGCTTTCACCGTGATGTTAGTTATTTCATCAGCTTTTGCTTCATCCTTGTTACTAATTCCACTCTGTTTATTGTCCATTCCTTTATTGGCTTTCCTGGACAGCTAATTTAATTGTATGTTCAGCTGATTTAAGATGCAACACTTGTCTGGAATGATATAAATTTGAGGAGGCAGGAGATGTAGAGTTACGATTTCTTATGGAAATGTCGGAGGAGACATCTTTTATTTGTGATTTAGTTCCTCTTCTCCCTGGGGTCTGTAATACTTCAACAACACCCCCCTACACACACACAAATTGCAGCACTCTTGTTAAAAAAAATGCTTACTTGAGCATAATACAGAGAAGGAATCTTGGCCTCATCTAAGAGACTTCTCTACTTACATTGATCATAAAAAATAGTCAAACCCAGCTTCTCAGCAAGCAAACGGAACGAACTAATGACTGACCACGATCAATGCCCCTGTGCTGGAGGCTCTTTAGTGCTGCCGAGCTTCCTGAAAGATGCAGAGTGTCTGTCTTCCTCCAGATTAATGTGGATTCTTTCTTGGCAGCCTCCTGCTTGGGTATTAACAGGTTCCATCTTCAGCTGCCCCTGCTCCGTCCTCTCTCTCACCTGGAGCAGCATAAGCAAGAGGAGGCACTTGAGTAGGTGGCTTCAAATGCAGCTTGAATTACGAACAAGCAAACAGCTGGTAAATAGTATGTTATGGGCTCAGTGCTTGTTAATGAGTAGTGCCTTTTTAATAATATTTCTACAAAACATAGCACACTATTATGTACTAATTTTTAGTCTTAAATTTAGCTTAAACCAGAAAAATGCATTTTAAGTGATAAACCTCAGTAGCAGTGGAAATAGCAGGCTGTAACAGAGTATGTCAAAATGTTGTGGTTAAAGCAAGAGAAGAATCTTGTTCCACTCCAGTCAAAAGTGGGAAAAGTAGTCACTGAGAAATTTGTTAAAGGCACAGAAATAAAGAGGAGGCTGGAGATTCCATACGAGTTGTTTGTGGCACCAGTCAGTAAATGTGAAAAAAATGAAGGAAGGTTAGAAGTGAGAAACTCAGGAGAAGGCTGGTTATGGGAGAAAAGAAAAACTTCTGCCCAGTTGTAGCTTTATGGAATTATAGTGATATTTTCAGATTATCTGCTAATATTCCCAGCATTTACATTTTGACAACAAATGCAGGCACATCCTCTGAGTAAGTCATATCTCTGAGTCAGTGTAAGTGCCATCTGAGTTGAAATGCTTCCCCACTGTCTGTGCACACACACATCCTTGCACACACACACAACTGAAATAACAGGCATTAACCCTCATCCCTTCAGTTATTTTGTTTCTAAAATAAAAACATTCGCACATAGCCTTTTACCAAAATAAGAAGTAAACTAAGACTGCTTTAATTACTTAGATTCCCATTGATGTTGACTAACTCCATAGTGAGGATGTTGAGATGTCTGTCAGTTCCCATATGTTTTGTGGTGTTACAATGTCACTCTGCAATATTTATTTTAAACTCTTACTTTCAATATGTCATTTCAGTTGGCTTCCAGAAAGTAACAGTATTCATCTTTGTGAGTGTCATCACTGATTTTAATAAATAGTCTGTTTTCTTCTTAATTTCCCCTCATGGATGATGAATTCTGTGCTCAGCCCCTTGCCTTAATTTTCCTACTTGCTGACTTTTGGGGCTGTCTCTCAGTATGGTATCACAAAACGTACTTCTGCATTTTTCAAAGTGCATATGCTGCTAATGAGAATGCCAGTTCTGGGCTGTGGGTGTTGTATTTTATCAATTAGCTGTGGACATTTGTGTTAGTGGGGTTTTCTGAAGCAAGTTTCTTCAGTGTGTCTAGGTTGATAATAGTCATCTTGGAAGAAGAAGTTCTTGCCTGTGACAGCTGATGGACATGTTCTGTCCTTGGCATTCTGATGATCTTTTATAGGTTTAGAGGTATTTGCTGGTATAGAAAATTCCCCTTGTTCCTGTGTAGCAGATTAAAGGTGTTTAGATCAGGATATTGATTTTTACGTGTAAAATCAGAGTTAGAAGCCTTGCAGATGCTGTGATGATTATGGGGCTTTTTGAAATATTCCTTCAATCATTTGTGAATTAAAATAAAGACTTTGCAAAATTCTTTGGGTGCAAACTAATGCTTCCAGCAAAACCAAACTACATCAGCTCAATAGATAATTATTGAGGAGAGTGAAGGCAGAGCAGTGTGTTTAAGAAGCAGGAAAATGAGTGGGAAAATTCCTTCAATACTGTTCCTTCAGTAGCTTTGGCACTGGCAAGAAGACGGAGTCAGGAGATCATCTGTCATGCACAGGTTGAATGTTCTGGCTGGAAGACTTATGATTCCTGTGGATACTGGTAGACAAGTTACCCAGTGGTTCTGGAGGCAGTATAATTAAAATGTATTTGAAATTATGTAGTGGTTTTTCTTACCCGTGCTGTTACTGTTTTTCTTACCCATACTGTCACCCTGTCCTGGTCCCTGTGACGTGGTGAGCAGAACAGGCTGAGTGACGCTTCTTCAGAGGAAAGAGAGGGCTACGACTTGGAACTGTCAAATTCCATGGCAGATCTGGAGGGCAAATTAAATTAAAAAGGGGGAGGAGAAAAAGCAGTTGAAGAAAATGTGTTGGAAATGTCAGTCCATTTGTAGATCACTAGCTATTTAAGTGGAACAGGCAGGCCAGAGTTTTGTGACTTGCTCATTTATAGTAGCTTATTTCAGTTTTCTCCTTCACTCTTCCTGCCTGTCTTTACTAAGGTAAAGGGTTCACTGCAGCAAATACTGCACAGTTTACTTCGATGGTATGCAGAAGATGGTTATTGTCTTTGCTAGAAAAAAAGGGAGTTTGCTTTTTCCACCCCTAATTGTAGATATGGCCAAACCCAGGGGATTTTATCATGGTTAGAAAGTAGCCGTGTTTCTTCAGATAGAGGTTTAGCTTTTCAGGACTGCCTGGTCAGCAGGATTTTTCTATTCAGCCTTGAATGTTGATCATCCCTTTGCATGTTCAAAAGTTGTCAGCATACAGAGTGGCAATTATGTAAAAGTAAAAATTATCAGAACCCCGTGCAAGGCGGGCAGAGCCCATCAGCACACTGAAAAACAGATGGGAGAAAGAAGCAAGGGTTGTTCTGATGGAAGCCATAGGGAAAAATTTGAAATTAGAGGGTGTATGGAGGACATTGCCCTATAGAACATTGGAAGGTGAGAGCAAGAAGTATGAATGTGATTCAGAAGGAAATAGGGCTTCCTTTGAAGTTGGGAAAATTTGCCAGACTTTGTACAAGGTCTGTTTAAATAAAGACTGTCTGCAAGACTGGATGTAATATTTGGTTATTAAATAAAAGGGCATCTGCTCTCATAAAAGCCACCCTGTTTTGTTCATGTGCGTTATTGGCTATTTTCCTACTTTGTACAGACTTTCTATAGAATAAGCTCGTGGCAGCCTGACAAATGGAGCATTTATTGTGGCTAAAAGTACTGTAAACAAAACCAAAATAGCAAGTTTTATTGGCTTTTGTAATACATTACAATTTCTTAAATTGGCAGCGGTATAGTGGAATTTAGTATTTTAGGACTGAAATGTTGTTATCTGCAAACAGCGGACTTCATTTTCCAGTTCTTTTTTCTGTTACACACGGTGCTGTTTTTTCTATTTGTTGCTCACGCCCATGTGTTGTCAAAACAGATTCTAATAAGAAACATTTACAGACTCAGTTGCTCGTTCACGTGCAGCTCCACACAAATGCATTGCCTGCATTTGTTCTCATCTGCTTAAAAAAGCAATTAGTTGCCTTTGAATTTGAAGGAAATCGTGATTCGAGTCTGCTTCTCACATTGTCTTGTTATGAGCTGAAGCATATGGAACCTTCATTATTACTAAAACAAGATAAACTCTCCAAGGTAACAAAGAAACCTCCTTGAAATGCCTATGAAAATTAAGTATCTGTCTTTTATACAATGATTTGATCCAGCAATCATTGTTCAAATAGAAATTCCGCTGAAGTCCAGAGGAATTTTGCTGGAGTAAAAGAGTTCATGATTAAATTCAGTTGGAGTCAGTAGTGTTGGAGCTGGTCCCAGCAGGTATGAGGCTCAGTCCCTTGTGCTGTTCTGTTGTCTTCCATGGGTAAGGGGAATGTCTTTGTTTTCCCAGCTTATTTTTAGTGCTGAAGAAGAGGTGAATTTCAAAATATTACGAAGTGGAGGTATTGCAGTTAGCAGGTGAGTACTGGCAGTGACACAGAGTGTTTGGTGATTGATGGTAAGAATGCCAATAATTGAGTTAAATAAATTTTTAAAAGAAGATACTTTCTTCCACACAGCAAAAACTTAAGAATTTATGTCTTGATATTGTTCTAAAAGAAGTTAACAAGTGTCATACACCAGTTTAAAGTTTTGGTAGTTCCTAAGTAGGAACATAGGAAAATTCAGCAGTCTTCTGAGAGATACAGTATTAATGTTTAAGATCTGTGAGGATAGGGAAAGAGGGAAAAAGGGAATGTTTTGTTACAGTGTAGGCCGAGCCATTAAATTTAAATGTCAAAAAGTGAGGTCCTCTCTGCCTATTAAGTCTCTTGAAACACTCCTGAGCCTTATTTGTAGTTATGTGTATATTTAGTGTCTAAGGAAACATGGGAGCACTTTCTCAATTTCAGGGTGATTTTTGGTTTGAGCTTTTATCTGCACACACAGGATCTCTCTGAGCAAAGTCTTGCCCATTATGGGCACATATTTTTTGTATTTTTTTTAAGAAAATATGTGAACAGATTTTCTTTTAAAGAAGAGTTTTAAAGAAAGTAGGCTGTCTTGTCTTCCCGTTTTTACAGTATTATGTAGCAAAAAAAAACTTACTTGTGGTTCTGTTGTGTGTGTTTTCTGTAATGAGTCTGTAGATGACTTAAAGTTTCTGGAATCAGTTACCAAAGAAGTGAAACGTTATTAACTAAAAGGAAAAACGATCCATCTTCTTCAGACACATATTTCAGGTTTTGCATTTCATTTAAAATACATAAATGAAGTTACAACAGAAGAAAACCTTTCTTCCTAAAGGTTTAATTATCCTCCTACTGGTTTGAACTTCTGGGTCTCCTGGTCTGAATGCATGGTGTTCAGTGCCAGGACAGAGGAGGTCTGATTCATCTTAATTATTTTGGTTCAGTATGAAATGTAAAATCTTGTGGACATCAGAAAGCAACAAAAAAAGGCTTAATACTCTCTGTCCTTTTGTTACTTCTTTAGTGTGTCATTTTTAGAAGTATTTTCTCAACTCAACAGTATCTCTGCCTGAAAATTTGATTTCAGCTGTCACCTTAAAAAATATTTATGAAATCTGAAAGGAAATGGAGGGTTATTTTTCTCCTTTCCTGACCTTGTTTTCTGTATTTGACAGGACTGAATAATGTATGAATAACTCTGCAATCAGTTTTGCATCTGTGCCAATAGGCAATTTAATTTCTTGGTCTCCAAGAAATTACTCCAAGTTACTTCCTTGTGGTGATGAGCCGCTGTGTTAATCTGTGTGCATGCAATTCTGCTGGCCGTGGGTTCAGAGCATTCCTTTGGAGCTGCTGGATCTGAAATGTGCCCTTGTGCCCCTTTTGAAATAGGGAGGGGCTGTTGGGGATGGTTGTGGAGAAGGGATCATCTGGGTCATTCATTTGGGTGAAGCTGTGGAGGGAAGATTGAGCCATAATTCTGCAGATGCTTCCATGAGACAATGGAGCACAATAGGGAATGAATAAGGCACTTGGATAATGATAAAGCTTTAGTTGGACCTGGCAAGGAAGCACACTTGGCTTTTTGAAGCAGATGATCACACCTTTGATCTCTTTTCAAGGAGTGGGGATTTACATCATGGTTCCAAAGCCTGTGGAAATATTTCTGAAGTTAATCCTGCTGGTGACCAGCAAAGGAGAGGATGGCTGTAGAGGCACCTCCGTGCTCAGTTCTGCACCTCATGCTCCTGGAGTTGCTGTCGGCATCCGTAGGGATGCAGCTGCAGAACTGAAATGGTAGCTGGCTGTTCAGAGGTCTCAGACATTTCTTTGCTAGTGCAGTTGATGTAAATCTTAACCAACGGTTAGAAGGAAGGGATAGAGAGGAAAATGTTTGTTAGTGTATAAACCTGGGCAAAACCAGAGGAGAAAAGGTTACCAGATGAAGGAGCTGCCACGTAGTATACATTAATATACATCACTGCTAAATACAGAGCACTTGGAAACTATCAAGTGTTCTTTTAATGAGCAAAATAAAATGTGTACCTGTATTTATCATTAACATTAGGTACAAATTCTCCTTCACAAGCAGATGTGAGCCCATTAGCTTAGATGAAGCTTCCAGAGCTGGTGTTGGTTTTCAAAGCAGGTGAACACTGTGAAGAGCTCTGTACTTGCTTAGTTATTTTCTCTTCAAAAACAAATGTAAACAAAGAAGCTTTTCAGTACAGGAATAATTGAGTCTTTGATACAGGATTTGGGTTTTCATATTTCAAATTGTACTGACCCGATGCATTAACCCACTAACCAGAGTTTAATGAGTAGCCTCCAGAAAACACAACTGAATTTGCTCTTTTTCTCCTTTAAGGTGGTTTCCCCTAGAGTCCAGACAAGGGAAGAGAACTAAAGACAGAGGAGAAATAAAGGTCAATATTCAGTTTATGAGGAATAACATGACAGCAAGTATGTTTGATTTGTCAATGAAGGACAAAACCAAATCCCCTTTTGCTAAACTAAAAGACAAAATGAAGGGTCGAAAAAATGATGGGACGTTTTCGGATACATCCTCTGCAATCATCCCAAGTACTCACATACCTGATGCAAACATAGAGGTGTGTAGTGGTGAAGTACAGATGAAATCCAAACCAAAAAAGCCTTTCCTTTTGGGACCTCAGAGGTTGTCCTCAGCCCATTCGATGTCAGATTTGACGGGACCGCACGTCTCAGAAAAGGTGAAACCCGGCACCGTTGGCTACTCCCACCTCTTCAGGCGCCAGCTGGAGTCCTTTGGGTCGGTTGATGAAGGTGGTAAGTAAAACTCAGGACCTTTACAATCACAGTTCCCTGCTACTAGAGCATTCAAAATCTCTTTCTTCTGTTTATGAAGCAATTACAAGGCCAAAAAGTAAATAAATATTGCTGACCTATTTTTTCTTACTTCCTTTAGTTGGTGGTAGCTCATCATTCCTATTTCTGAGCATCAGAAATAACTTATTTTGGTGAAAATATATGATAATTCAGCTTTTTTTTTTCTTATGTTCTCATTTGAGAGTATAGTGTAGTGAAGCATTGCATTCTGGAGGGGACTGTAGGCAAAATAGCACCTTGTGAGAAATAAGTTTAATTAAAAAGTTGAAAACTACCACCAGTTTTTAAACGTGATTTGTACAAAGAACTGAAAATACTTTGCTGCATTCAAGGTTATTATGCAGCAATAGACTGCTGTCTCTTTGTGGAATGGCACACTAGTCATAGCTGTCTTCTCTGTAGAACTTAATTTTCACACGGGAAACAAAAATTTCCTGTCATATCTGTCTATAAACACTTCTGAACCACAAAGTCAAGCTGTTAATTTATTTTTTTTTAAAATAGCTTAGTTGCTCATCAGAATTTTGAACTGACACTCCATTGCAAAGCTTCTAGATCTAAGCTAAAATGGGTTTTCTGCATGTCATAAACTGTGATATTGTGTCTATTGATAATATACTAATGACAGATTGTTTGCAGGGAGTCTAAAATCTCCACACAGAAGGACATTAAGTGTTGATACTTCTAAAATGAACCAGCTTGACAGCACAGTTGATGAAGCTGCACTTGAAGCACAAAATGACCCATTTACCAACGTGAGTGCTTCGTTACCCCAAAAATTCGCTACACTGCCAAGGCAGAAGAACCCGTTTGAAGAAAGCCCAGCACCGTGGGAGCAAAACATAACTCTGTTTTCCAAACCAGTTGAAATCAGGAAAGAACTTAAAAAAGAGAAAAAGGAGAAAGTTAGTCTTTTTGAAAGAGTGACTGGAAAAAAAGATAGCAAGAGGTCAGATAAAGTTAACAACGGGGGATCAGACACTTGTAGTGACCTGAAGTCGCCCGGTGCGTTGGGGGAAGCTCAGCAGGAGAGTGTTGAGTATGAGCCCACTAATCCCTTCATGACGAGCCTCAAGCCCACGAGCATGTTGCCATCCTCCAGGTAGGCTTTTGCTGTGTTTCAATCTGATGTCTTGAACACGTTACGTAAATGAAAATGTGAAGTGGGGAGGAACATCTTTGTGCTTCGTATACCTTTATATCATGGCTCGTCTGTTTCTAGGTGAAAGTTATGAACTTTTTATATAATTCTATCTTTTCTTCATTTTGGAGTGACTTTTTTATTACTAATACGTGCTGTGAATGATCTTGAGTACTTGCATCTGTGGAAGACCTTGTTTGTGCTTCAGAATGGATTCTTCCTGAGAGTCTTCTGCTCTCACTGAGCACTTACTGTGAATTATTACATTAAGTCAGGCTTTTAGAGGGAAAAATTGCAAGTCGAAGGGAAGGATGAGATGAAATAAATGAGTGAAGAAAATGTGAGCAGTGAAAACAAATCCTGTGGATGTCACTGTGTGAGGGAAAAAAGAGTATTTAGGTTCTGTATGTTTGAGGACAAGAATTAAATACCATCGTGTTTGTAAGTGGGGCATCCCCATGGCCACTTCCCTCTCCTGAATTCCTTTGGCTCCTGAGTTCTGTGTGTTGAAATCATTGCACGAGGCAGCAGCTTAGGGGTGGAGCAGAATGAATTAAGTTACTAGGGCTGATACGAAACTTTGATTTAAATAATCCATTGTAATCTTTGTTTGTCTACTGACACTTTACTTGTTGTCCTTAAGGAAAAAAAAAGTGTAACCCACAATTAGATTTCTTTCTGGCTTTTGTTTGCTAGTGAGGAAGGTGCACTGTCTGTCTCTGTACACACACTCTCACATAAACCATTCCCAGTAGATAAATGTTTAAGTTATATAATTATCTTTTAGTCATTTGCATTCTTTTTTTTTTAATTGTATATTGTATATTAATGTCCGTGTTTTTTCAAGGTAATGATTAATTTCTATTTAAGGACTTAAGTTTGGTAGAAAATGCATTTAAAATTGAAATGCTGCAAACTGGAATCTTAAGATTGGAAAATAAATCATTGGTTTAAATGGAAAACATGGTTCTAACAAATTTTCCTTTTCCTGTGTATTAATTCCTTAATTAATGACATGGGAGTAGTTTCTTAAAAAGAAATAAAAAATTGTTTCTTGTTATCTTGTTGTGTAAGATTTTAGAACAGGGTGATCTTACTGTATCTGACTTCAGTTTTATTCATAGGTTAGAATGCATGCACTCCTGATTTAAACTTAGAATCATTTTCTTAACAAAACTGATCATGGATGTGAATTAGATAAATGGACTGAAATGGAACTGCTGTAGAAAAGGTTTAGTTGCTAGAAGCTCACACAGACTTCAATAAATTATCTTCTTGGTGTCTTCGATGAGTCAAGTCAGTTCCTAGGGTCTTAAATAACATGTTTACGGGCAGTCGTGGAATATTATTTATTTAATAAAGGATTTCTCTGGATTAGAAGAAGGTTAGGTTGTAGCTTGGTTTGTCAGAAGTTAAACTTCCATTTAAATAAGCTCCTTTAAAGAGAAATAATTTAAATAACAATTAAAACTACATAGCATTTAATTTTTTTTAAATGAAACACTATGTTCAGGCAGATGCTAGATATAAGTAGTGAAATCTTTTGAAGTTCTTGAATGCAGCAGATCTTGATAACTGTAAATCTTTAATGGTAATCATGAGGGACTTTTTTTTCTTTATTTTGTAATTAAAAAGCTCATCACAGTGCCCATTCAGAATGACTCTAGTCATTTGTTTCCCTCTTTGTATGAGAGTTTCTTTTACTAGTTCTTGACTTTTATGTAAACATAAACTTTTGATAAAACAAATAGATACTATTTTATTTTCAAAAAGAAAAAAATAAACGTTTTGACCTTTTCTATAAGACAGCTGTTATGGAATAGTATCTAGCGTGCAATAAGTTAAGTTAGAAGCTCTTGATTTTTATGTGTTCCATTATTGTGTTCTGTGCAAACCTTTTAGACTTAGTTTATTTTCTTTCAAACGTGTGTTGAACAATTATTTTCTTTTGAAGTAGAAACTAATACAAAATGTGCATGTAAAATAAGTTTACAGTTTGAGTTTACCTTTTATCTGTGGAGGATTTGTCCAAGAGTGTCCCACCTTTAATTTTTTGAACTAGTAATACCATAAGAAAGAATTGTATGAATCTGTGGGCACAAAATAAGTGAGGTTGGGTAACGAATTCACTGTGCAGAAAGCATGGACAGGGAATTTAGACACTGAGTTGGTTAACCCCGTTAGCTGAGCCTTGGTTTGAGTGAAGGATTATGTGAAAATCATTAATTATTTTTGTTACTATTATTTATTATTTGTATTTCAAGAAGGTTTAAGAAGTATTTTGGAAAAGCAAAACAAAACCTGCTTGGTTTGTATATAAATACTAGTTATCAGGAAATATGGACCCCTAATTTCTATTAATCTCTGACCTGGCAAAGGCTTCTTCTTTGGCTAAATCACTTAGATCTGTAAAATGGGGGTGATATTGTTACCTCCTGCAAATGCTGAGTGGATAAATTAGTATTTTTTAACATTTTTATTGATACTGTATTGCAGTATTACACAAGTGTTAAGGTTGGAGGGTTCTGTTGTTGGGTGTAGGCGTAATACAGATATTTATGAGCTGACTTCTTGACAGTTTAAAAATGCAGGAGTCTCAGAGTGAAACAAGAAATGCCATTTTAGAAAATATTACAAAATCTGTTAGTTCTAGAGTTTTGTACCATTGAAGAATTTTTAAGCAAACAATAGGTCTAGTGTTCTTCAGGGCAGCATTTACCAGGGATAGCTCTGCCTTCCTATTTCTTAATCCACTGCTTTGAAACTTTGACCTAATATTGCCTTAAATTGAATTAATTCTTACAATCACTGCTGTTGGCGTGGCTCTCAAGAGGTTAATTTGCAATCAGAAGCCACGTGGGTTTTGTGTTGAACACAGTTAAAGAAAGCGATGGTCCTCGTGGAAAATGAAGATTGTTTTGTGCCGTAACCAAACCTTGCGCAGCGTTTTTCTGCAATTGTTTTTGTTTAGGAAAATACATGACACTACTCTACAGGCTAATAAACTGATGTGAAAATTTCTCAATTTACACCGCTTGACAAGTGCTAAAAGAAAAGCATCTTTAATTTTAATGTGTTATTAGGACCTTTTTAGAGAGATTGTACAAGTTATTAACAAGGTCCTCTGAGACAGGAGACGGGTAATTAACAAGACCTACAGAAAGGGAGTTTAGGTAATTAATGAGATCTTAGGCACTGGACACAGGGAGACAAACAGTCCAATATTTAAAGCTGACAGGTTGTTACTCGTCTGATCCAGTTCCAGATCTGAACTGATAGGTGTTTGGGAGCTTTCTACTAAACACTGTATATAATGTTATATATAATTATGTATGTAAAATGCGTACACGTACACAGACAAGGTGTGTATCTGTATATACATATATATGTATACACATATAGGGAGAAGCATTGAAAAAAACCCTTTTAAAATATGACTTTTGTTAAACTTCAGGGAAAAGAAGAAAAAGCTTGTGCCTGCATAGCAATTACACTTTATCTGGAGTTCTGACAATAGGTTTGTTACATTCTAACCAGTGTGGGAGATGGAATTGTGGAGGAGAAAGAAACGTGTGTCTTACTGGGACTCACTGTAACAATTATGAGCAATGCTCATATTTGTAACAGTCACTGGTCAATTGGAGCATAAATTATAAAAATACTACCTTTTTTTGTGTGTGTTCTCTTACTGTTTTTTAAAGCTTGCAGCTCGAAAAGAAAACAAACAGCAACCCAACCCTTAAACTCGTTTGCATCTTTCTGCTTTGTCCTTTCTGAATTTGGTTATTTCTGCAGCCTCTCTGCCCTGTACTCTCATCGCATGTGGCTCTTAGAGCTGCCTGCCTCTGCAGTGTCACCTCTTCCAAACAGTCCCAATGGCGCTGCACTGGGATAAGTTCATTATTAGATTTGTTAAGAAACAAATGAGGCGCCAGGAAAACACGAGGCACCTGGTAAGAGCAGTGTGTTTGGGTCAGGTTAAGTTTGAAGAACAGTGATGCCTGCTCTGTTTCCCCCAGCATTAACATTCTGTGTGTGTGCTGCTCGGGTGGCTAAGGCAGCTGTGCCAGGCCGTGGGGTTCCCTGCCCAGGGCACTGTGTGTGGAGCTGTGTTGGAGCAGGTGCCTGTCCCTAGCCAACTGCAGCTCTAAAGTGAACCCTGCTCCCTTAAACCACGCTGAAGGGAAGTTATTACTGCAATAACTCCAACATCATCAAAGATAAGTGACTGTGAAATGGTTTCAGTCCTGTGTAGTTACTGGCCACAGCTCCATTGGAATGACCCCCAAAAGGTCCCTGATGAGAGCAAAGGGTTGTAATTACTGTATATTTATTTACCAAACAGGTCATCCAGTGTACAGTACAATTCCCTGTTTCTGATTTTCACATGCCTTTTTCAGAAGTGTTCTTCTCTAACAAGTTTATTACTGTGCTTGCTGGAGTAATAAAGTCTGCTCTGGCATTTTAGCATATTTATGTCTCTGTTGGTCAAAAAACGACATCAGGTGAATGATGCCATTTTCAGAATTTTGTTTCCTCTGTCAGTGTTAGCGTGTCCTGTTTTAAGGACAATGCACTTCTGCATTGCTTTTCCTGAAATGAATGTATTTTTTTCAGTTCTCTACTGAGATTTGACTAGACTTTAGTCAGTGTGATCTCTAGTCAAGGTAGAATGTTGATGGACTTCACCAGTGCTTCAACTGTACTGTAGACTGTTAATATTTGTTAATTCAGCATGGTAAAGCTGTCAGTAGAGTTTTATTTCAACAGAAGGTTGGTACATGAGAGGTAAAGGGATATTACAAGGCAAGCAGAAGTCACGCAGGGATTCTTGGTCTGTCCTGCCGGGTCTGTTACCATCTGATTTAGAAAGGTCCTGCATGTGAAGAGAGAATAATGAAATCTTTTGCGGAGCTCCTACAAAGCAGTGGTCACAGCATTTGGGGCATTACCAAGGGGGGTTGGAGCAATCAATTCTTACAGAGATGTTGTAGAAATACTTAGTATTAATCTTGACTTTTCAGAGTCTTCACCAGCAATCATTCCTAATTAGCTGACTGTTTTAGGAATACTCATAGGAAAGTTCATCCTGCTGCATGACAAAATTTTTTCAAGCTTTCACTGTCTGTTGGTGCACATTAGGGCATATGAAATCTTTTTTGACAGCATGCATGAGGCACATTATCTTTCCCAAGGGAAAATGCATGTCATGTTCTATCTTATTTTAAAAAAGAATAATAGTTATATCCAGTTTATTAACAAGTGCAGAAGCCATGTAAACACGATGAACAATTTTTTGTTCTGTTTCAGTATAAGAGCTAAAAATCAGTTCCATTTTTTTAATCATTCAAAAATGGTTTTGGAAGTTTCAGTATAAAATTTTACTTTGGGGTTAAATTCCTCAAGTTGATTTAACTGAAAGTTTTTGTGCTTCTGCGTAGTTGCATTGTGGTTTTGCTGCACTAAATTTGAAGTACACGTGAGCCACAAGAGAAAAGGCTGCTCCCCTGAAGGGCGCGTTGTTCAGGACCATTATGGAGCCTTGTGTTCCGAGAGCAGAACTTCTGTATCTCGTGGAACTTCTGTATCTCATGGAACCTTCTGCCAGCTTCGAAGGGCAGCAGTGTACTCATGAACAGACCATTTCCAAAGGAGTCTATGGAAAGAATATGTAGCTTGAGAACAAACGATTTGCAAGAAAAGTGTGTCTTAGGAGCAGAGTTCAGGTGTTTTTTGGTCCATTTTCTTCACTCTTGGAATCAGGCTTTATAGTAATATTAAGAAAATGGAGTGATAGCAACAAAACCTGGTACTCTTCTTGTGTCCCCCTGGACACAAGCCCCAAAAGGCCATGGAACATGGCTTGACAGCAGAACAGTTTATGTGGTGCGGTGTCCTGAGTGATGTTCCCCAGAATCTAATTGCAAAAGAAGTGGTAATATGCTTATTCTGTACTTACGGAGCTGCCAGACACGACAGTCATTCCATCTCAGAATATGAAGTGAGGTCTGCAGTGCCAGGCGCAGCAGGCCAACAATATTCTGTGGAAGGCTGCTTCTGAATTTCATTAACTGTAGCTGATTTTATTCATTTCTTTTGGTTTGGTTTTTTTTTTTCCCCCTAGTGCATTGGTAATAAATGGCATCCTAATAATTTAAGGTTTTGATATATGTTGTGAGAATCCAAAGAAAAATGCATAAGCACCGTGGTAAGAAGCAGTCCAAAGACCAAAAAGTAGGAATAGGAACATGTTTCAACTCTAATGGAAAATGAATATGGTAGAGCTTTGTTAATTACCTTTGTGCAGACATTCCATATTAAAGGAAAAAACCTGAAACCTGAGCTTATTGGTATTATGGGTACTTTACAGAATATTAACATAGATTTCAATACTTTGAATAGTGATGATTAATGTAAATATCCTAATTTTAATTTCTAATAGTATACAGTGCAACGATCACATAACTAATACGAAGAGCAAAAGATAAGTAAAAAGCTTTTGCTCCTTAAGAAAATACACTTTCCATGGAGCATAATTTAGGAGTTTGATTCCCATTCATTATGTTGTCAGAGTAAATGGTTCAGGCCCTAAAATGTTTAAATCAGTTATAGGAAAGATTTCATAAAGATTGTTTTAATCTCCAGGCATTCAGAAGCCAAATATTTAAGCAGCCACTAGACCTAATGTTTGAATTTTTAACTACCATTACACTTCAAAAGGCAAAATTTCAAGCTGCACTCATAAACTTGAACTTGTGATACATCCCAAACTCAACTCCACTGAGTTGCAATTTCTATACAAACCGTAAATTACCAACATGCAGTGTAAGTATTTAACTACTATTAAAAATAGCTGTTATTAAAAAAAAGTGAAGTTTCATGTAATTCTAATGAAATGTATTTAAATAGGGAAAGTTGCAATAAAGTGTAAAACAATATGCTTGGTATGGTTATGAAAGAGTAATCCAAAACACTCTGCAGAATCAGCACTGCACTGTGTCTGTCTCCATTATTAGCTTATACTATTTTTATTTCTCATTGCTTTCAGCCCGCAGGAACATGGTGATAGGAAAGGGTTCTCATCTCAGATGAGCTAAAATTGACATCCAAGCTAATAAAACCCTAGAAATTCAAAGAAACTTTACTATTCAGGGAAAAAATGTAAAGAAAAAGTTATATCCAAAGCAATAAAATAATGGATATGATTTAATCTGGTAGAAATATGTGTTATAAAATAACTGTTAAGGAAATTAATTGAATTCCCAGATGAGTGAGATGGAACTAATTGCTGTGCTAGACTGGAGAAGTCTGTTCTAGCTCTAGTGGGGTAAGGCCAGTGTAGAAGTTGGGTGGCTTGCTTGGTCACTGGCACTTCCATGATCTTCCTGGAGCTGATTTTTAACCTGTGCCAGTGTGATTTCCATCCCTTTTAGTAGATTCTGATTGTCTTGAGGGTGATCTGAATGTATGGAAGTTCATTACTTGCGAGAGACAAACTGTTAGAAGTCGTTCTGGGAGCTGGGCCATCACCTCGAGGCCCGTGAGACTCCCCAGTGCTGGAGAGGGCAGTTTGTTCTGTGTCTGGGTGAGTGAGGAGGTGGAAAACGACTTGGTTCCTTGGTGAAGGCTACAGGAGCAAGAAGGTAGATGATCTGTATTCAGTGCCAGGAAGAGGAGCAGTTTGGGCAGCTGGTGTGGGTTGGAGGGGATGTCCAGGGAGGAGGGGTGAGACGTGGCAGCACCTGGGACTCACACACAGCCTTACAGAGGATGGGCCAGGGAAACCCAGTCTGGCTGTAGTTCTCAGAGTGAGTTGGCAGAAAGGCCATATCTTAGGAAAGGAACATTATTTTACTTGTAAACTGAGCGAATTTAGTTTGGGCATAATTGAGAAAAAATGATTACAGAATCCCACAACACTAGGTTTTTACAATCACTGTTCACAGTAAGCTGCACTCAAAAAACCCCAAAAACCAAAAAGACACTGTTCCTCAAGCTGTGAACATATGAACTTCTTCCGTAGCACAAATTCCCTGCCAGTTTATCAACCCCTGGGGAAAAAAAAGAGGAATGGGACTAAAACTAGTACTATCGCTATGACCTAGGACTGTAACACAGGAAAAACCAACGTTATTTTTTATAATTGCTTGGATCAGTGATTTCAGAATGCTCTTAGGATGTCAAGATAATGGGTGCTTGAAGGAGGCTTGTGATGGTTGTACAGCATGTGGGCTGTAGTCCCAGAGGCATGTTTTCTGTAATTATTACCAGTAATCAAGTGAGAATGGTAACTTCAGGGGTGTATTATTATGATGAAATTTAAATTAAAAAAGAAATGCTCTCATTAATTTCAGTGTACCAAGCAGACAACTCCCCCAACTTTAATGCATTCACAATTTTGCAGTGTTTTCTTTTGAGGGGACAGTGAAATATGGGTGCAGTGGTGGGAGTCTGCATCTGCTCACACTCACCTCGGGCAGGGAGCACTGGCAGGAAACCCGCAGGGCTCAGCGAGGCCAACGAGCTCCCACCTTACTTAACAGACACTTTGATTTAAAAAAGTGTTATATGCGATCTCAGCACCTGTTTCTTCCTTGAGAAGCACTATATTTTCCACATATCTCTTTAAAATATGAGTAAGAGTATTCAGGGGGTTTGGGGTTTTTATTGGGGAATGTTTTAATAGTTTTTCATTTTTTGCAAGCGTATTCAAATTTCTTCATGTAAAATACGCAGATGTGCTCTCTTGTAGCTGCAGTTGTGTTGTCCACAATGTTACAGAAATGATTGCAGGTTTTTTACTGCCTAAAAAAAAAATTGGTCCATATTGCCAGTGGTTTATATTTGTAATTTTCAAACAGTAACTTTTCTTAGTCAGAACCACTGCTTTCCGTTTAAGCTGCTGCTTTGCAGAAGAGTCCTAGGACTTATTTCACAGAAAGTTTAAAGTCATTTGAGGCAGTGAAAGATCCTGCTTGTTTAACCTTTCAGAAAGTCACTCAGTTGAGCAGTCAGGCCGTATTATTCTGTATCTTGTCTAACACGAGGGAACAGTCCCCAAAGAAAGACATCCCAAATGAAGGCCACACTTGGTTAACCAGAGACACTGCTGGTTTTCAGCAGGCTGATTCTCTGGCGGTCGGGGAGCTCAGGGCTTTGTGCTGGGGTCGGGGAACCAGCGCTGAGTGAAGGGAGCTCACCCCGCGTGTGACACCCCGCTGCGGGGCTCAGAGGAGGGGGAGCGGGGTCCTGCCCTGGGCTGAGACAGTCCCCATGGAACAGGCCCCTCGCTCAGCTCTGCTCTGCAGCAAACCGGGCTGCTGGGCTCACTGCTACACACAGGTGTCGTGGGAATGAGCCAGAGCTTCGTTCCTCGGGCACCTCTGGGTGTCTGGTTGTGACTGCTGTAAGCCCGTCTCTGTCTGATACCCTCAGCCCAGCGGATGGTTCACGGGCTTTCTGTATCAGCAAAAGACTGCCTGCCTTGGAAGTGAAAAATGTTGTGCAGAATAAAAGAAATGTAAAATCAAACAAACGAACTCATAATATAAACAAAAATCCTTTACAGAAAAAAATCATGGTTTATGTTTTACATAATTTCGATTTGTAAATTTTTGTCCCTTACACTTTTACACCATGAAATATATGGCTTATAAATTTAAATAACAAAGAGTGATGAGCAGTCACAAAATTTATGTTCCATACTTTAACCTATCTTTAAAATTTATTTTAAAAAAAGCCTGGACATACTTTTGTAACTCTCAGTCAATAAATGTCACCCTCACAGCCCGTGCAGGCAGTCTAACGAAATAGTAGATTCTGTGATGTGAAAGAATGATGTCTCCTCTGATGCTACCAAGTTAATAGTATTTGTGAGCCATATCCAAATTTTGAACACTCTTTCAGAGCATGTTTTCTGTCCAGGCTTGCTGTAGCAAGTCGGTCAGAACACAGCAACACTGATTTTTGAAGACACTTGCTAATAATCACACCGACCTGAGAGACCAGTGGACGGCTTCTTAACCCTGACACTTAGGCAGTGGCTGCTTTTATCAGTGTCAACAACATCGTGAAATAGCTTTGCTTTGGATATGTAGGATAAAAAAAATGATTATTTACTCAAATTTGGGTGTGACTGACAGAAGGTTGCTTTTCAGCTCTGACTTAAGCTGGTGATCTCACTGGAATTTCCACAGGACCTTTCTCCTCTAGGAGCTGGGAATACATGTTAGTCTGCAGGGTTTGGGGGTTGTTTTTCCACAACCCAGGGACCTGTTTCTTGGGTATTTCATTTAAAGTATCGCTTTTTGCTTAGAACCTCAAGCTAAGTCTAGATATAAGAGGAGAGACAGGGAAGCCCAATCCCTAATAGCCTTTCTTGCATTTCTTAATTATTTATTCCAATTTTATGACAAAAAGAATTTGAAAAATACAAAAAATTGAACAAAGAATATATTAAAATTTCCTTTCATTTTGAATATTCTCTCTTTCTGAGTTCAACAAATCAAAAACATAAATCATGTTAAATATTTTATAGCTATATACCTAATTCAGTATTGCCTTCTAGTAGATGTTTTGGTCAAATAAATGTGCACTGCTAATATTTGTTGGTTTTGGTTTTTTTCCTCCACAGTTTTCATGTGAATCCTTCTGGCGTTGAGGATCTCAGGAAAAAATCGGTGAGTTATGAATGTTATGGAAAGATATCAATAAATGCCAACTGATTGGTGCTTGACACAGTATAAACTTATATTCTTTTTTAACCTCCTATAAGGAAATGTTGGGATTTTTTTCTTTTTCTTTTGACATACCCAGAAAATCTAATTAGAAAATCACAGGCTTAATGTAAATTTGGGTATAAAGAAGAATTTTACACTCAATACACAGTGTACCTGTGATGTGATGATGAGGAAGGAAAAATTTAGATCTTTGCACAAAAAGTAGGAAAAAAAAAGAACCAGACTGTTTCTTTGGGGGTGTTTTAGATGACTGATCTAGAGAAGTAATGGTCGGGTGAGGAACTCTGCATTAGGCAGTGGTGTGTTAATTGACCAAACAGGAATTTACTGTCACTTTGATCAGAGACTTGAGGACAGTCTCTGGTGGCAAATCAGAATGGAAATAATGAACTGATAAATGGTAGGATTAGTAAAACACACACATAATAAATGAACAGCCTCTCAGAAAACACTAAAAAATAGAAATACTAAAAGATATGATTCAAGATGCTCTTAATTCTCGAAGAACCAAGAATAAATTGTGTACGAAGAAAAGCCAAAAAAAATCCTAGGCAGTGTCTTTGTTTGAAGGAAAATGTGGTCTTACTAGGGTTTGTTCTGTGAATAGATGAAATCTTTATAAGTGGGTTTGTTTTCAATCTTTAAAATATATAGAAAACAAGGTTCACAAGCAAATGTGGCTTTGTACTGTTTGTTTTTTGCTGGTTTATGTAAATGATTTGTAATAACAATTGATGTTATTGTAAATGCCCAAGTTTTTATAATATGAGTTACTGGTGGGAGATGTCAGAGTATTTGAAGGCTGCCTTTGATCAGATAGTAAACTGAATTCTACCAGGCAGTTACTTAATCTCTGACAAAAAGCGACATCAAAAAAATTGATTTAACTTAGCAGCCATTGTCTGTAAAAGTAACCATAATTACAGTTTCCATGTGCTTGCAAATGTACTACTGCGAATCATGTAATTTATTGCTGGTAAAAGCATCAGTTTAATTCTTTTAAGAAATAAGATGTGAATTGTTTTATTTAAAGGATTTAAAGGTGATAAAAGAAATCCTTGATGATTTTTCCTTTGGAATACCAGCCATCCTAAATGTCAGTTGCAGGATTATGAGGTGGCGCTCATTTAATACAAAATACAAATTAGGTGGGGAAGAAACTATATCTCAACCACAGTTTTGAATGAAACCATTTGATTTTTTTAAAATATTCAAGATTGCTTTCTGTGGTGTTTGAAGTAATTTATTATTAGGTTCTGCAATAATAGCCCTCACCAAGTTATTAGTTTTCTTCCTCGTGCATATTATTTAGTAATTATGTTTGTATGTCTTCTGCTCTGGTGCCAACACCTGTCTCTGAGAGCAGAGTTTCAATGGGAGCAGTAGCCAGTTGAAAGGGCAGCGTGAGCTCTTTAAGGCCTAATTAAGAACTGAAAGGAAGATGAAGTAAGTAGGACAAAAGATGTGAAAGTAGCTTAGATGATATTCCCAGAGCAGAATTCCTCATTAGAACAATGAAGAGATGATCAGAGATTGCCAGGCCTTCATTTTATCTAATGCCATTTCCTCTGCCTGTCAGTGTGTACCCCAATGGCACTTTGTAGATGAGACAATAACTTGCATATCTTGTTCTTTAGAATCCTTTTTTTTCTTAATAATTCATTAAAAGATTAATGTTTTGCATTAAAATTGGTTTTTTTATAGAGACATAGGTGTTCCTTATACATTTAAATATCATCTAATGGCTCAAATTGAACATTTAAAACCTTTTTAATTTTAACAATAATTTATTTCTAAGTTCTACCATACTTTAAATAGAATTTTCTTGCATAATTAATGTGATAACTTATTCCCCCCAAAAGATGTACACAGAGCATGAATATGATACAACATCTTTAAAACATATGTATTACACAGACTTTTCAAGTAAACTTGATGAAATAATTAAAAGCAACATTGCATCTTAATTCCCACTCCTTTGCCAAATCAAGAAATTAGACAAACTTTGTATTTCAGACATGTAAGTGTTAATGATATATTTTCCAATCTGTACAAAAATTTAGTAACACAAGGAGAAAATTCTGCTTCCTTCTTGTAGAAATAAATCTGTTAAAAATATGGCCACAAGGTGATTTTCTCTTCTATACTTGCTGGAAGTCAGTTTCTCACGAATTTATAAATTTCTGCCCTGTTAGAGGTGCAGGGCTTTTTAGATTCCATATCTTCTAAATGTTTCCATTTCTGGATGAGACACAACTTGCTGCTTAGCATGTCTAGCAGTGCTCATACTTCTGTAAACCAGCTCTCACAATCTTTTTTCCAGTTATACATTTCAAAATCTTTTATGGTCTGGTTACTTAAGGTCACAGCTAATTCTTGACACAGAATAAGACATTCAAGTTTTTGGTGGCTTGGATCACATGTTGCCCTTTGTTAAGAGGACTAACTTGTCCATCTCTGCTAATACCTGCACTTACTGAGTCATCAGAAATCATTACAGAAATATGTTTCCTGCTGCTTAATTCTGGGCCCCTCCTGCTTTACAGCAAGCAAGGTGTTTTATAAGCACACATTTCTGGTTTCAGTGCTCGGGTGAAAATAAGATGCAGCCTTTTACCTTTACCTGAAATTTAAAATTGGAATTTTTATTATGTGATTCAGAAGCCAAGGCCTGGAGAACCACAGATGACTAAAAATAGAGTATGAAAGGCAGAGGAGGGCTGATGCCATTTAGAGCTGAGTAAATGCTTTGCTGTGATGTGATGTGCTCCAAAAGCGAGAACTCAGGGAAGTTACAGTAGGACTTGAATTCTCAGGGCTCTTCTCATGTTCTTCAGCAATAAAGGTTACCACATAGCTGGTGTCCCAGAATGGACCTGCCATTCTTGTGGTTGCTGCTCACATGGTCATTAGCTGTGTGTCCAGCTCACTGAGCAGAGTATGTTTTCTGGGATGACAGTGTGGGAGTGGTACATTGAACTGTGCAGCATGTTTGGGATTGGGGGGCAAAGATCTAGGGCAAATGGAGGTGTGCTGGCTGAAAGAAGTTGCTTCTGACTTCAGATGCACATGAGAAACATGGCAAAAGCAACAACCCATCAATTTGCTGAACTATTGAATAAAATGTGGTGTTTTTTCTCAACTTGCCTGCAGGAAGGAAACCCTTTCGACGCCACTGCTGGATACCGGAACCTGACCTACGAGGAGGTTTTGCAGGAGCTGGTGAAACATAAAGAGCAGCTTAAGAAGAAGGACACCCATATTCGTGAACTTGAGGATTACATTGACAATCTTCTTGTCCGAGTAATGGAAGAAACACCCAGTATTCTCAGAGTGCCATATGAACCTTCTCGAAAAGCTGGCAAATTTTCCAAAAGCTGAGGTGGCGGTACTTGATGGTACTTCCTGCTGAATACTTTAGTGGAAGGAAATCACACTTCAATGTTTTGACTTCTCTTCATTCCTTTTCTCGAAGAAATTCCAGGAATCACCTTCCAGGGAGAAGGGACAGTGGTGTGGGCTTTTTTTTGTTTGGTTTTTTTTTTTACTCCAAACACTAGCAGGGACTGCCAAAAGTAATACTCTGTTAAATTACCTGAGTAACTTTTCCTTTTTCTTTTTGAAAACACCTTTAGGTACAGAATACTTAAAGTAGAGTTAATAATACACATTAAATATGTCCATGCAGTTTGTGTAATAGCTTAGTGTTCACCATGTGGCAGTTTCAGCTGGGAAGCCTGTGCTGTTACGGATGTTTTCTTCAATGATTATTGGCATTAGGCAAATGTATCAATTCTTTTATTACAGCATGCCATCAAGACCACTGTTTTCAAGCCAGAGTAGTATTCTACCAAAGCTAAATGTGGTTTATTGCAATGGAGTGTAGTTCTACACATATTAGAGGAGAACAGTGATGCACAATCTTTGCAGAGTAAATGCTGTATTCCATACAATGTGCTTTTTATATAACAATGTAAAAGAACACGTGCCGTTTCTGTAATGGCATATGCTGGAACCAGTTATTTTACACTTAAATGCTGAATTTTGTGTATAATGAGTGAACTTTGGTAGTGAGCTCATGACATAAGGTTGTTTTGAGGATCTTTTTGTATGAAGTTACTGCATGCCTTTTTATGTGTTAAAGTCCTTTGAACAGTGTTAATAGAGTCAGGGGTAGGACTGGAGAGAAGTATGGAATAAAGATATGAATACTTTTGTTCAGTCAAAGTCTGCTGCAATGAAAATGTAGCAGAAATGGAGAGGCTGGCTTAAATAGACACGATAATTAAAAAAATGTAGAACTGACTCAATGTAAAGTTGAGTTTTACATGATATATGTCTTAACTTTTTAAATCTTATGACAACGGAGTATATGCCTTTAGAAATAGGCCATGTTGCTTAAACACATTTAGAGTACTTAGACTTCATTAAAATATCTGTATCCATGTAAATAGTTCTAAAAGTCAGTTTTCGTTGAGGCAAATTAAAGAATGTGGTAAATATCTTCCTGATCATTTAATAATTGTTTATGGAATGACATATGAAAATGGTATCTGTTATTCAATGAATTGACAAAATATAGTGATGTACGTGTAATGGGGAAATACTCTAGGAGAAGAATCCTCAAAATATTATCATAAGGAGATTTTAATTTTAATTTCCCCTAATAACAGTCTCAGTTGGATTCTCTGTTGCTGTGAAACAGTAAGATAGTATTAACAAAAAAGTACAGAGAATATTTTAGGTTTGGTTTTAAGAAAACTGTCTTTTCCTTTTCTTTTTCTTTACTTGGTCTGTTTTTTTTTCTTACAGCACCATGAAATGGTTGTTGATGAGATGGCAAAAAAGCTTGGAATTAAATTCCAATTTTTTGTTGTCGTTGTAAAAGACTTAAATATATTTTCGTTTTTAAAACTGCAAAAATTGGTAATATCTTGAATAATTGTAAGTGAAGACGTTGTATCTGAATGCCTTTGACGCCGTTAGCATTGTATGGCAGCACAGAATTTTTCCTGCTGGAAAAAAAGCTTCTTTGTACAAATGTCCTCAGATTTCATTTACCTATTTTGGGGTTTTTTCTCCTTTATTTTCTTCTTTTCTTTAGCAGCTACCTCCCATGCCCCTAGTGCTGTCCCTAAATGTGTGTGGTGTTCCCACCACTGCTGGGATCCCTCGGCACGGATCCGGAGCGGGTCCAGCCCTGCTGACTGCAGAGCTCTGCCCGCTCACACATCAGCCAGTTCAGTTCCCCTTTGCTCAGATTTGTCAAGTTCAGTACCTCAGAAACCACATGAATGTTCTTTTTAACCCACTGAAGATCCAAATGACTGTAAATTTGTTGTAATGTATTCCAAGTGCCAAAGCTTATGCACTAGGCTATGCTACGTTTGGAAGTTAGGTTTTGCACTCAATTAGATTTTAATTTCCTAGTTACACCAAGATCTATTTCAGTTATTGAGTATTTCCGTAAAAATTCTTAAGCATTTTCAAATGCTTGGCCGAAGCAAGTGGTTTTCTCATGTTAATGGGAAGTGTTGTACAACTGTTTGGAATTCCACGGTCATTTTCAGCTGACTGGTATGAGACCATCTCTGATACCTACACTGCTTAAATCACACACACCAGAGGGGATTAACAAGTGAACTAACCAGGCAATATGCTCCGATGACTCTCCACATGCAAGCCAACTTATAATTATTAAAATGAAACTCTACTATATTTAGCACCTCTGAAATCACTCCTTTTAGAATGTAAATGTAGAATATCAAACTGCATAATTGACTAAAAGCAGATCATTTGACATATTTGCATACCAAGAACGATAAGCAGATTAAAGGTAGCGAAAAGATCAATTTTTGTGCACTAGTGAAGAAATTTAGTGAAGCTTTGAATGTACTATTTAGTCTTTATCTGATCTATATGTTGAATAAAAGCACCTTTTGTTTCTAACAGTTTATCAAGAAAGAGGGGAGAATGACAAATGCAATTTAGGAAAAGGTAAAGTTATTTAGGGAGGCAGAGTGGGACATTTAAAACTATGGAAATATTTTTGTTGAGTTCTTTTAGGTAAAGGTATAGGCTGCTTTTGGAGCAATTCTTGAAAGATTACATAAATGTTTTCTGTTTAGTTTCAATATTTTGAGATTATTTTTGAAAAACATCTTCACCACACGTGTTTCTTGAATCATGCAGCTTTCAAATTAAAACATTTCATGCAGAGTAATTTATATGTTGAAAACAAAGAAAGTTCTGTTTCTCCCATAGAATAAAATTGTAAACTTTCTTGCACATCATTTTAAAACCATAATAACTTGCTACTTATAGTCAGTTTTTCTTGCCCTTTAAAACGTAGGAATGAAAATTTTGACCATCTACATATTATTTTGATATTTTCTCTCAAAAATTAGCAGAGGAGTTCATCCATGCATGCACTATACTTTGAAATTATCCTTTGAAACAGCTCTGCTCACAGCCATGTGTTTTGCTCTCTCTAAAGGACAAATATGAAGGCCATACTTTATTGTTGTAAGCAAGAAATTTAAACTTTTTGCCATTCAAGAAGGATGTTTAATATTTATATATGTTACCTCTTGCTGCTGTATTTTATGTTTAGCTTGGTTTTCCACTTGCTAATGAATGTAGCATTCTCCCTAGATTATCCATAACTACATGTATTGCTGTTGGCTCTGTGTCAAGAACTATTTGTAGTTTTCCAGCTGTGAAATATGTTGCCTTGCATTTAGAAAGGTTTCATGATTTGGGGGCCTAATGAAGATCATGCTCATTAGCTACCAGTCTGCATTTCTTTCTGTGCAGGAGGCCCTTCCCTGGGTGCATCCTGAAACAACAGAGCTGCTGGCTGAATGTGTTTGCTGCTGCACTGGAGGTTTATTTACACTTCCAGCTTTAAAGAGAGGTTATTGTCCTCCATGAACTCTGTGAAGTAAGCTCGTGCTTTTTGCTCCTTCTGTACCCATTGCTGCTGTAGATTTGAGGGTGGTGTTGGCTGCAGGCTTTTACAGTGGTGATATTTGAAGCATGGTGACCAACTGCTCTCCTTGAAGCACTTGGTGAAGGATTGTAGTGCTGCTGTGTTGAGGATGCTACATTTAAGGGTCTGTCAGCACTTTCCGTAGGAAACCCTATTTTCAGGGATTTGTAGCTGAAAAATGTAGATACAGTCACTGGAAGTATTTAATATGCAATAGGTAGCACTTTAATGTGTCTGTGAACGGTTTAATCATGGTCTCCTAACGCACAGTGGGCATTTGCTGGATCTTTGATAATTTCTGTGTCGAAGAAGCCACTGTATGTTACAGGTGGTGGAGCCATTCCTGTTCATCTTAGAAGCTTCCAGATGTCCTGTATTACAGTGTACTCTAAAAAGCTGAAGATCCAGGTTATATAGCAAGTCTGTGAAGATACAAACATTACTTATAACTTAAGGGTTTATTTTGTCTCGTGCAATCAATGGTAGTTTGTCTACATTTAATAATGGTACAGAATCATAACTATATGCACTTATGAGAACTATAAACTTAGAATGCATGACAAACTTTATTTTTGTTTCATTATTGCAAGTTCAGATCCTTTTAATTTGATTAAAATGTTATCTTAATATTTTAATTTTTGTTCATTAAATAAATATTGCATGTCTAACACTAATAAAGCACCACAATGCACTACCACAGTATTCCTTGAATTGTGATATTAATCTGTGTTATGCGAAGCATGTAACTCCTAAGCTGTGCTTAAGTGTGTGTTTGTAAGAGCCATGCTGTTAAGGCTCTCAGACCACAGAGAGGGGTGTTTCCTTGGGGACAGCTCCAAATGAGTATCCCAGATGTTTGCAGGGTAGCCACTAAAAAAATGCCACATTCTTAAATGTACTAATCTGTGTTATCTTTTTTTCATATTGTATCTGCAATCCCTTTAAATGCACTATTCCTCTGGTTCCCTGGGTGTATAACTATTACCAGGAGATCTTTGGCACTGCAGGCCAGGACTGCATTTAGCACGAGGACAAGCACTTCAAATTTTGGTATGGAAAACATGGCACATATTTCTCTTCATACTTGACAGAAAAAACCCAGCCAGACTGACGGAAAACTTGGGCATCCTCCCCGACTGCCCTGCCCATAGGTACTTTTTTCAATGCACCCACAAGTTTCTCAACACACTTTTCCCAGAAAAAATGGGCTTTTGCTTGTCTTGTTTTCCATGAAGCAGCAAAACAGCAATGTCAGTCCCCTGACAAAAGCAGGTTTTCTGGGTGGTGAAGGAGGTGTGGAGAATAGTCCTGGCTCGGGACAAGAACACTGTGAATAGCTCACCCAGTTACTTGGAGCCTTGAATTTCGCAGGGATGTGTTCCTTCCCCTGCAGTGAATGTGCTTTGTCATACCGCTGTGGACTTAGGAGTTTAGCCAGAGTTCTGTCTGTGAGGTAACCATGAACGTGGTGGTTTGGGGAAGTCAGAGCCAGTGTTTGGGACGCAGGTGTCCTTCCCTCGTGTCGTTTTCCATCAGCTCTCTCGCCCCTTGGCTCGTGGATTTTGCAGCTGTCCCTCTGTGTGAGAGGTGAGCGGTGAGGACAGAGGAGGAAGGCAGGTTTGTGAAAGCACACCGGTTTCCACCCCTAATTCACATCCGGGAACTAACCTCGCTTCCTGTGCATTTGAAAATGGAGCCAGCAGTTTCCCTACCTCAGAGGCACAGTGTTGGTTAGTTGATACCAGCTCTACTTCTATCGACGATGTAAGAGCCCAGCTTGATTAAATAGCTTCCAGTTTTCCCAGCATGGAGTTGGTTTTTGAGTTTTTATTATTAACCATCTCGACTCCCTAATAAAGGTTTTCAAGGATATTTTAAATACAGTCTAGCAGTTAAAAAACTCTTGAAATTAGATGTATCATTAAGGACAATTCTCTCTCCAGTTGCATTTATAAAAATATTTTTTTATGGAGCCATAAATATTTGCTGTTAAAATCAGGATTTTATTTCTATATTTTAAGTTGTTTAATTTGTTTTTATGGGAGTGTTGTGCAAGCTCTGACTGCAGCTCACTTGGGATACGTTGCCCTTTTGTGTAACACTGGGTGTGTTTGTAAAGTTATAAATAATGATGATGAAAAACAAATCCCATCTCTTATTCTGCATTAATGAATTAGATGTTGGATTATTTTGTTGGATTGTTTTGTAATAGTGCCGTTTTATGAGAGATGGGAAGAAGACTATCTGGTAAAGTATGCTGTTTTCTCTTGTCTGTACTGCTTATTGAGTAATGACAATAGAAGGCTGCCACACTGAGTACAGCCCAACCTGGGAACTGTGTGGCATTGATTGTGTAATGCTTTTATAAATATCAGTATATTCAGTGCTGGAAGCCAGTGGCTATTACATGGGGATTATTGCAATGTATTTATAATGTGTTTTTACAGCATTTAATAATGTAGATCAGTCTTTGATAAATGGATGATGATTTAGGACAGAAAAGCACCCTCTGTGGCTAAACACTGACATGTTTATACTTTAAAAGTAAGCTGCTTATGAAGGTTTTAGGGGCATGCAACATTTAAATGAAGCTGAATTTTGAAAAGGGGGGAAACTTTGTGGGATGTTCTTTTGTTTCAGCCTAAACAGTATCTGCTGTGTGACATACAGGGAATGAGTAGAAGCAACACTGGGGAGATTCCACTGTTGAGAACCAAAAAAACCACCATCGGCAAAAAGTTAGTAGGGCTGAGTCTGGTTTTAGGGAATCTCTTTGCCCAGCATGTGCCAGGTTGTTTTTCTAACAGGCAGAGTTAACCCAGCATCCTTTACTAGCAAGAGCAGTGTCCCAACCCCCCAAAAGGTGGTAGTTTACCAGAAGGGTGAGTTCCCAAAGCGTCAGGAATGTGGGGCTGGTGTCAGGAGCACAAGGCTTCAGCCACCTCTCACTTCTGCTTTTATAGTGCCCCTGACGTTCGTATTGACTTCAGGGACTCAGCAAACCACTTTCCTAGCGAAGTCAGGAGGTGCCTGAGGAAGTCTGGGGTACGCAGCACACGGCTGGCCAGACTGCCTCTGCTGCTCCTTGACCAGGGTCTTTGGGAGTCACCAAAATGTGTCACATCAACTCCTTCTCTAAATCATTCATTTGGGGCCTCCTGAGGTGGTGGATGTCTCCTTCTCCAATAACTTGCTGCTTACATTATGAATTCCTTGAAAATTGACTCCCTGGGACATCTTTACAGGAGACATCAAGGGTCTCCATTTAAATTTAGTGATTATTATGTAATTTGCCACGGACTTCTGCAATACAGTAGGAAAATCTGCCTCTTTGAGACCAGAGCTTTGCCAAAATAATGGCAGCTTAATGGCATCCTTTAGAAGCAACTGCTGACTCTCAGTCTGTGAGTATTTTCCATTTCCTAATAAAATGTTTTCCCATTAAAGCAGCTTATTTCATTAGCTTAGAATTCATAGCTTAAACATGCTTATATTTTGCTAATTGTAGATTACTTAGTGCTTATTTTTAAGGAACACTGAAGCACAAAATACAAAATGTCAGGGTTTTTTTTAAACGAAAAGTCTTGCCTTGTGCATAGCAATTGCATTTGGATAAGCATTTTTAAATATGCTGTTTTTAAGGAGTCTTTACATGCTATTTTAAACTAAATAATTAAACATCTATAACAAGAAACAATTTGAAGTGTTCATGCAATTTATAGCTTTAATTCCTTTATAGATACGTGCTCCAATATTTTGTAGTTATGATTCAAAAGCTACCACAGTTACAAATTTTAAATTGCAATTGTGTGATTCCAGATTGTTCTTTTCCAAAGCACACAAAGCCAAAGTATCTGATACACTCTTCTGTGCTTTGTAAAAGTTAAAAGTGAGCTCTGGGAGAAGTAAGGTTTTCCTAAAAAGCTGTACAAGCCTTTGTGTTGAACTGCAGTGCAGATAGCTGTGGCTGTGCAGCCTCAGGCACTCCTGTATCCAACAGCCTAACATCAAATCTTCCTGATTTCTTTATAGCTGGGGGACAAGAGAACAGGAATCAGTTTGCAGCAGGTGCTGGGACCTGCTTGTAAGGACCAAGTTAAAAGATGCTTCTGCTTTGTGAGATGTGGCCTTGGCTTTTTGGTGTTTGTGAAGTATATTGCATGTGAATACCAGGCTCATGTGTTTCCAGGGTCAGATGTAGAAAACTTCCTATTTTCTTGTATTTCCACATTAAAAAAACTTGTGTAAATTTGTGGCCAGATTATATTTGGCTACAACACATGTAACATTTCACTTGATTAATGTTACTGCTGTTTGAGACCCTCATGTAATTGGCCTCATAATCCTCACACAGAATACTGTGAGATAGTGAGAATTTGAAGCTGAGAGACCGATGAAAGGAACATCCGTCAATAGTGGGGAGAAATAAAATAATCCTAATTAGAACCAAGAGAATTGTTGATCTGAATTAAGATTCAGCTGGTGGATACTTAATCTGTATTTTTTCTGGTAAGTATTTTTATTGTAACTGTCTGGTATAATTGCTTTGGAAAAAACCTCATCCTTTGTGTTTCATGGTATAAACTTTATTGGCTCTCTCTAAACCAAGTACTGAATTAAGGACTTGGGCTTAACCTTTGTTTCATTGGATGTGATTTCTGAGGGTTTAGGCAGCATTTTATTGCTGGAGCTGATGACGACAGTTATATTTGCAAACAGGGTCATAGCTGTTCTTTTATCTGTGTCAGGGTTTTCTGTGCAGTTTTGAGTTCTGAACATTTCACCACAGTCTATTTAGAGCATCATTTAAAACTTGTTCCAGTTCCCTTCATTCTTACGCACGCCGATGCGTTAAACTGCTCCAGAAACTGGCTTTGCTCGCACCATATTTGGAGGCTGTTCCTCTTCTTTGCTCTTGGACTGTTTTGGATGGGGACTTACGTCTAAAGTAACAAATGAAATATGTGGCGGGAGCTGGCTGCCAAAACCGGCATCAAAGCGAGTTTCTGAAGAGCTCACTGGAAAACTATCTTGAACTTTGGAAGGATGACTCGAAGCCGCACTCTAAATAGAGCAAACCACAGCGAAATAAATGCCAAGGTGAGAACAGATTTCTTGAATAAGGTGTGTGTCCCCCTAGGACCAGACAGTCACTTCAGTCTTGGGGAAAAGAAGCCAATAAGCAGATGAATTTCCAAGTGCAAATCAATTGGGGTGGGTTGGTCAGCGTGTTCTGTGTCTGCAAGCTCCCAAACCTTTGCAGTTCCTGTTTGGGCTTGCTACCCAGAAGTGTGTCCAGGAGCATTCAAACGAAAAGGTAACGTTTGTGGATCATGTCATGTGGGGCATCATTTAGTTGTTTGAAAAGTTGCCGAGTTTGAGGACATGTTCTGTTAAATACATCCAGTGTCTTCCTCATCTAACTTAAAACAATGAGAACATTCAGCTTCGATTCATTAGTTTTAGGCAGTTCACCTGAATAAAGAGACCACATTTTTCCCCGAATCCTTCAGAGAAATGTGTAGACTTGCAGGAGGCAGCTGCTGTAACTGAGGATAGCTGTACTTTGTGGTCGAGTGCATGTTAAAAAAAGCTGGCATTGGAGAAAAGAGAGCTCTGTGCAAAACCAAAGCCTCTCTCACAATCACAGTATCTCTCAAACTCACAGGATTTTAAGTTGTTCAGAAGTAGCTGGAGAAAACCATTCAGCGGTGATGGTCTTTAGCAATTGGGAGTTGTAAAGAGAAACAGTAATTTTAGAAGGAGAGGAAGTAAAACAGCTTTTAGACAGTTGCTGTGTTGAAGCTGATCAAATGCTAATATATAAGGTAGTGGAAGGGAACAGCAGCTCTCTCGGAATATAAAAGGTGCAGATGAGCTTGTTGAGTTTTCCAGTGGTAGACATGAGAAGCAGTGACTGCTTCCTTACAGAAGGCAATAACTGACTGGCCGTGGTGAGCATTGCACTTCAGGGGTGTGTTGGATGCTGTGAACACAAACAGCAACAGATTTATCAGGTTTTCCTAGTGCCTGGAAAAAAGCACACAAGTTGCCCTCCAGAGTAAATTGCCTGAAGTACAAGCTCTTGTTTTTATTTATTTATTTGTTCCCAAAGGGCAATGGGAGACACTCAAAATATTAAATTTTTTACTTCTTTATTTGATTCTACCTTTGACTTGTCTTGGAAAGAAAAATTGTGGATTTTAGTCTGCCTAAAGGGTAACAGAGTCAGTGGTTTGTTCAGACTGACATATAAGCACAGAGTGATGCAGTTAAAAAGAGGAGCTGTCAGGCTGGTGGAGTTATTTTTACAATTAAAATCTTTCAGTGAAGTGTTGGTGTTCTGCCAGGAGCGCTTTTGGCTGTGTCCTGGGACAACACTTCCCTCCATAAATCCCATACAAAGCAGCTGACATTTTAGCTTGGGAAGTGTTCCTGGCCAGCTGAAATACCACTAACTGCAGTCCCAGATACAAAGTGGTGCTTTTCCTGACGTGTATGAGAAGGCAGTAGAGTCCTTCTCAAACCTTTGTTCGCGAAGCCTAGCCATCATGATGATGATGATGATGATGATGATGATGATGATGATGAGAAGGCAGTGCTTTCTCATTAGAGCACTTTCAAAGATGCTGAGGGATAGGATCATCACACTGTAAAATTTGCAGCATTTTATCCTTTTCTCATTGCTAAGCTGGGACTGGTACTCGGACAGCCCGAAAGCCTTTGAGCCATCAGTTTGTAGCCCTTGCAGTTTGCGCAGTAGCAGATCTCAGTGTGACATTTGGGTTGTTGTTGCCCTTTTCCTGCGGTCCCCAATGGCACCACTGTATATTGTATCAGCTTGTATCACAGAAACACAGAGTGGTTTGGGTTGGAGATCAGCTACTTCCAACTTTCCACTGTCCCAGGTTGCTCCAAGCCCCATCCAACCCGGCCTTGGACACTTCCAGGGATGGGGCAGCCACAGCTTCTCTGGGCAACCTGTGCCAGGGCCTCCCCACCCTCACAGGGGAGAATTCCTTCCTAATACCTCATCTATCAACTCTCTCAACTGCTGGATATTAATTATTTAGACTACTGGAAAACTGAACCTCCCTGCTTCCCACAGGTATAAAATGTGTTCATTTTGATGTGGCCCTGGAGTTCACACTGCCTATTGCTTCCTGTGAGAACAGCTGGCAGCATATCTGCTAAAAAACATGAATCTCTTTTTCTCAGACCATTTCTCATGAGCAGCAAAACTCAGGAGGCTCAGTCCTGTTCAAATTCAATTTTTTTTTGGTCTCCAGACCCTTACTAAGTATCAAGTCGTAGAATTCCTAATAAGTGTAATTATTTTTTTCAAACTTTGAAATTAATGCAAAAAGTTGGCATTATACCAGGTCAAAATGAGCTTAAAAGGCTACTAAATCCCAATATTAACAGCTAGTCCCAGTTGCCCTTGTTTTAATGACTATCTTAGATCCAGGGCAGTGGACCCTTATCCCACCTGTTTTCAAAGTAGCAATTTGCTTTGCTGACATGGAGGAAAAATGTGGACTAAATATAAATCCTGGTCCTCGGGAATTAAATATTTTGGCTTGTCTGATATTAAAGTTGCACAAAAAGTAATGTGTTTGTAGCCCAGGATTTTTGGGAGTTGGCAATAGCATCAGTCTGTTCCTTTCTGAGTCTTTCCTTCTGGCACAAAGGTAAGCGGTTGAAGACATTGATTTGCACAGCTTCAGTTCTGGATATAAGCTTTTTCTTCAGCTATTGAAATACTTTCTTACCTATTGGTCCACCTGTACTTAAAATTTGGCTTCAAATAAGTATAGAGCATGCACTTTGGCAAGTTGTAAAAATTAGTTGTAGAATAATAAGAAGTAAAATGGCATCCTGCCCAAGCATGTTGTATTTTCATTACTAATATAATAGCTCATTGAAATTATTTTCCAGATACAGTTCTGTATATTTAAGTCTATATCTGAATAACTGCACTTTTAAATCAAGAGTCAAGTAGCTACTTTGTATGCTCTGCTTATCTTAAATAGAGTTTGATTTAAAACATTTATCTTCCCTGGTATCATCTCCCATGTCAAAGCACATTTAAATCATGCTCTGTTCCTAATATCACTTGTGTTTAAAATGGTATCCAAGTACAGGAAAGTTTGATGACTGCTCTGTTGTTTGCCCACTTTGCAGTTATTAGCTGCTCTCTCATTGTTTTCAATACCACTGAAGCTGAGAAGGAGAAGCTTCAGCAAAGTAAACTTTTAAAAATTAAAGCCAAGGTCAGACTCCAGGGTTAGCAACATTAGAAGACTGCAATTTAAGATGAGTCCAATTATGCAAAATCATGTGTTGGGTTACAGCCTCGAGTCTCCATTGGGATCTGGGAGGTTGCCTGGGTAAAAATATCACGAATTTCAGGAGGGGTTTTCTTTTGTTTCTGCCTTTATCTTAATAGAGAATGATGCAATTCTGGCAGTGCTCATGGTTTTTAGGTTACTAGCTCAAAGGAAAACTGTTATTCCAGGAATGTTTAGTGAGTGTATTTCGGTGAGGGCAGCAGACCCAGCACAAGGCTTTGGAGATATTGGGCACCTTGGTGCCTTTTATTGCTTTGCACAGGTAGAACCTTTAAACAACGCCTCTGAATCCAGAAATAAATCAGTTGAGGCACAGCAAGTGGCCCATGAAAGCAGAGCAGATTTTACTGTTTATGTTCTTAATATTTAAACCAAGCCCCATCACAGCTAGGTGGTTTTTTGTAAGATCTTTACTTCCCCTCATGTTTTCTTTATCTTTTCCTTCAAATAATTGGAAAGCCAAGCATGCAGTGGTGCCAGATGTTGACTCCCAGAAAGGCTGCAATGAAGAGATCAGACTCGGTTTGCTTGAATGATTTGTGTGGAAGTTAGGATAATTATTTTGCCAAAAAAGGCCTATTTTACTTCTCTTTTTCTGGGCAAAAGAACATCATGTGCTATGCTTTTAAAGTACTTATCCCCAAGCGAAAACAGAGATAGAGATATTTTGTAGTCTTCCTACTTCAGAAAACATCAAAAGTTCCCACCGTCACATTTTCTCAAATTCTCCGTGAATCTGAGGTGTAAGGTTTCAACATTTTGATCATTTGTATGAAAGCATTCTTAATAAGAGAAACAGAGAGATTATGTTCAATAAAAACAGAAACACAATTCTGAATATGTTTAAACAAGTTTTTGCATTGATAAACAAAACTACTGGGTATTTTTTTCAATCATTCAGACACAAAAAAAGCACTTACTAAAGAATTTGTACAGTGCTCAGGGCAAGTTACAGCTGGATCCTCTTAAAAACCTCAATCTTTTCTAATAAATGACTCATAAAACTAGTGTAGCTATGAAGTTTTTCAGAAAAATATATGTAATTAAAAGGGATTTTCACCATTTGAACAAATAGTAAGTTATTGTAAATATCTTTAAGCATGAGGCGAAAACCCCACGTGTTGCTTTTGTAGAGCATTTCTCCTTCAAGCAGCCCAGAAACTGAGTTTCAAACCTGACAAATTTACTCCAGTAATTGTTCAAATGTTTTTGACAGTGATGCTTCCTCCTGAACAGGGCCAAGGCACGTGGAAGGAATGTCTTGTGCGCCTGTGTAATTAGCCAAATACGTGGGCTTTGCTGTCCAGTTAATTCTGTAGGAGTCCTGCTGAGCCAAGCACCCCCTTTTCTGATGCCAGGTGACTGTAGGTATTTGTAAATATTGCTGAAATTCCATGGAGTCCTTGGCAAGGGAAGTAAATTCAAACCCTGACTCCTTCTGTCACCCTCCAGAATCTGCTCTCATCTCCAGATGTTGTTGAGTCCCCAAGACGCTTCTTCTGCCTCCCACAGCTTGCAGGTGAACTCCTGGGTTTAGCTTTTCCTGCATCAGGAGCTTTTCCTTCCCCTCCAGGATCTGCCCCGTTGGAAGCACTCTCCTCTGCTGCCTGTGGACCCCTCTGGAGTTAGGGGACCGCCTGCTGAGGCGTTCGGAAAAGCTGCCACTGGGAAGATAAAGACACAGCCTTAGAGAGGAGAAAAAGCTGAATTTAAGCACCTGGTCTCCTTTATGTCCATTCTAGAAGGAACAGTGTGTGCAATAAGGGCACTAGCAAGTCTGACCAAGAAAGCTGAATTACTTCTTCACAGCCAAAGCACTGGGGGGGGAAGAAATTCCCAGCCAATTTAAAAAATACCTAGTGACTCACTGGGATGGGATGTCTCTTCATCATAGAATAATTCAGGTTGGAAGGGACCTCCGACTGGATCATCTAGTCCAGCTTCCAACACCTTCAGGCAACGTCACCTTTCCAGGAAATCTGTGTAATTAAATAGTTTCTTCACAGGAATGTAACCAGCTCTCATGTTTTTGTATCTCAAAACGCAGAATTGCACTGGGTAACATCTTTTGACATGTAAAAACAAACAAAGAAGTCAAAGCCCCTTGTAATCCATAATTCTTCTGCATTGCCCTATTTATGTTAACAGGACTGTGTTTGTCAGTAATGGGAACAGGATTAGGTCATCTTCTAGTCAGCTGATTGATCTGATAATAATTAATTCAAAGTGACATCTCAGAACCCCTAGAGATGTATAAAAGTAAGTATTGCCTCTATACTGATCTTAAAAGTGACTCCTGCTTCTAGAAATCTAAAAGCAAACTTTAATAAAAGCTAATATGGACTATAATAACAGGTAATATTAAGATTTATGGTTTCCTTCTGATGAAAAATAGTCAAGCAATATTAGCAGCAAAATTATTACTGTAGCAATAAGGACAACCACAGGCTTTGTAGAAATTATTGTAAGACTGTATAATTATGTGTTCTTCGAGGGTCGTGTTAGAAAGGGCCAGCTTGTAAAAAGGGTAAAATTGTATCTAAATATTCTGTCAAATAAAGTTCTCATAGATAATAAGGGGAAAAAAGTCACCTGGATCCTATAAATAGATTTAGTTGTAAAATACAGCATGGGATATTCAATCTATTATTTTACCTACTGATATTAGAGAGATAAAAATTAGAGTAGTTTGGGGAATAATTTGAAATGTTATGAGGTTACCACAACACTGGTGTTTACCAGAAGCCAGAGGAGGTAAAGGGAGCTGAGCTGATGGGACTGAAACAACGTGTATTTGAACAGAAGTGAATGCGTCAATTCCAGAGCAAGTTGGACAGTCGTGTTCTGGTATCCCATAAAGCTCTGGACGTTGTGTGAGTTTAGCAGTGCACTCCGTAAGCTGGCAGAAATCATGGTCACATAAAAACCGTACCAGAATAACATTATTGAACTTTTATGGCCCAAAGCCCAACTCTGCTGCACAGATATTGATAACCAGGTCTGTATGGCACAGTTAAGGCCTGACAACTAACGAGTTTAAGGAGGTGAAGGGGAAAACACTGCAACAGGTACAGAAATGAAATACTGTGAGCTTTGCACGCTGGGAGGACCGAGGTTTCTCCAGCCCCATCCTCTGGTAAGAATGGAAATGTGCCATTAGAGGTTTGCAATAAAGCCAAGAGAGACCAAGCCATGCTGAGCTGATTTAAGCCCAAATATAAATATTTAATTTAACTAATATTCATAAGCAAGGAGAACAACTTTAGGGCTGCCATAACTTTGTCTTAAATTTCCTTACCTATAGGGCACACTTTATCTTGTATCTATTATTTAAGATCTTGTATAGATTTGTTTCTATTTGCATTTATCATGGGTTGGATTATGATTGTGTCCTCATTTGTGTAGAAATTATAATCCCCTCATTTGTGTAGAAATTATAATTCCCTCATTTGTGTAGAAATTATAATTCCAATGGATAAAAATGTAGGAATTAATCTTGATGCTACTGAAATATCTTGAGTAGGCTGGATACATAAGAAAACAATATGAATTCATCTAGATTTAATTGCTAAATGAAGGGAATATTGTATTTAATTAGAAAATTGAGTCAATTTACTTACATTCATCCTTATCCTTCATAACTTTAGAGATGATAAATTTCTCCCTCTTATACTGTATTGTTACACAGAGATAGAAAGAAGAAAACAACATCTCTTCCATTTTTCAATTCCTGTTTGATTTTTTTTTCAGCTTTTTTGTAAGGATGAACTAATTACTAATCAGAACTAGTGGCCTTAGACTCACTCCCCTAAAGTAAACTGGTATAGAATTAGACTGGAACTTATAACTTACCTTTGAAATCCTGAGTCACTGGACTGAAGCAAAACTCCCGGTTCAGAAAGGCACATTTTCACACAAAGAAAGCAAAACCAAAAAGAAAATAACAAGTCTTTTGAAATGGACTTTATTATTTGGGTTTGATGGACTCGGCTTTTTTTTTTTCCAAGGAAGACTTAGGGCACTTAATGCGCAGTAATTAAGAAATGGAGAATTTGCTGTGATACTGCAAGGTCTCGTGAAGGCTGCTGCAAACCCAAGCTCAAACCGCAGTTGTTCTGGTTCCTCGGGGCCGCTGAAGTTGGGGAGAACTCCTGAGCTTCACCACCTGGGTTTTTGTGAGGTGTATTATCCCAAAAGGGGCAATCTGAAAGTCACCACAGTAAGATCTTGTTCTGTTTGGCTGCGATCTGCAATCGTTGGGAGTCGGTCCAACATTCAGTGAAGTCATGGATTTTCATCAGGTCGATATAAATTAATACGGACTAGATCTGTCACACTTCAGCTGACAATGACCTTTCCTCACGTGGATGTGCCTTCCCTTTCTGAATTTGATTACCAAGATATCTATTTCTTAAGCCCTAGAAAGTACTTTTCTTGGGAGAAATCCCTTGGCCTGTCAATTTTTCAACCAGTGATTATAAGTAGTCATGGTAAATCCTGCAAACTACAGTGAGACTAATCCTGGGAGAGAAAGACCTGTGCAACTGTCAAGAGCGCAGGTACCCAGTTTTTCCAAAGAAATGAAAGTCTCTTTAAGTATTTAAAGAATACATGAATATTGAAAAAAAGTGCACCAGTAAGTTTAGAGAATTTTTTTGCATTACATTTCCTGGGCTATAGAGGAACTATTGGCCAGATTTCCATCCGAATTTATCATCACATACAAAATTACTGCAGTTAAGAAAATTGCTGTTTGATGTATAAAAGAGTGAATTGTTCTTCTGAAAGCAAGATATTATAGGGCTTGGCAGTTCTTGTATTAGGGTTTATGAACTGTGAATGTTCTACAATGTTCTCCTGTACCAGGACTCGAACTGTTGATACATCTCTGAATGAATCTTGTAAACAGTGGTCCCATGGGTGCACTCCAATTTTGGAGCCTTTGTTACTGCAAATGGAATAAGGGTTTTGATGATCAGGTAACACAAATGTAGTCTGTAGCATGAAAATTACACCACTTCTGTTTCTCTCGATTCACTTTGGTGTGACCACACACTTCTAAAATGGTTATAGAGTTTTTTGCATTCACTGACATATGTGGGAAAGTTTTTTTGCAATACACTGCAGACTATACGTTGATGCAAGTGAATTTAAGAACAGTATGAAATATTTAGGCTGGTATTTTAATTTACTGGGCCAAAGTAATGTGTAGACTCGACTCAGCTCTTTTCTGTAATTAAGATGCTTCTGTAGTTCCTTTTAAAAATGGAAGTGATACTGGCCTTTTTTAAACTCTATTTTAATGAAGGGAAAGAGGAATGTGAGGAGGATAAAAAGCACATCAGTGGTTAGAAGCCTTGGCCAAGCCATAAGAAATTCAGGTTCTCTGTCCTGTTCTGCATGACTGTGTTGGGGTCCAAACCATGTGCTTCCCGGGAAGATGCTTTTGCCACTGGCTGTCACAGTGCTGGGCACAAGGACACTCCACTTGTGTAGTGGAAGCTTTGCCAGCATTGCAGAAAGCACAGGGAGGACAGGGCTGGTGAAGGCAGGAGGCACAATCTCAGCTCTGTGATTCAGGGGTGATGGTGTTTGATGCCATAAAGCTGCACGAGCTGTCGGTGAACGCTCAGTGCTGGAGGCAATGCCACCCGTCTTTAGGCATAATATTAGAGCTGGGCACTGAACCCTCAGAGGATGGTGGGGCTGGGCTATAGACTTTGAGGGAGTTTTGCTGTGGGAAATGTAAGTGCATTGTGACCTGAGGAGTCACACTGCTGTACCTGAGCGCCTGCATTTTATTCTTTTCTTCCTTTTTGTGCTTGCATCCTTTGGCAGGTGATGGCTTTGGCCATTTGCCACAAATCATGCAGAAAGCTGTAATGAGGAAGGAAACTGAACCAAAGCCACTGTCTTTCAGGCTGGGGACATAATTAGCAAACCATCCCCTGGCCCTGCTGTTCTGTTCGGGATGATCCCCGTGAAGAGGATCAGATTTGTTTGTAAGTTATCCCTTCCATGACAGATCACAGGCACTCTGCAATGGAGAAGTCTGAAAGGCTTAATTAGGAGCCACTGGTGTGACCAAGCAGCTACTTACAAATAGGTGTGGTAAAAATCTGCAAGTGCAGCAGGGCAGAGAAGCCTGTAGGGACAGTGCCAGCTGTCTTGGAGTGGTTACAGCCATGTGGACTGGGAGAAGTGAAAAAAACCCCAGATGTGCTCCACAGTCTGAGTCACCTGCCTCGAGAGTCGTGCTCTGCCAGCGTGACAGTCTTCAGTTACACACCACACGTTTTTCCTTTTCCTGCAAAATCTCTCCTTTGTTCATCCATGGGTCCAAACTGACCGTGGGCTCTGAGCTTCCACAATCTCTGCTGAGGCACTGACACCAGCTCATCTCGCTTGGAGCTGTAAAACAGTTAGTTAACAAGTAAAAAACATAGTGAGACAGTTGAGGGCTTGTAAATGTCTCTGAGAAATGAGTCTTTAAAGCTCATCTCCTTCTGCCAACTGGGAAGGGCAGGGCAAGAACAAGAGGTATAATTTCAGCTCTTAATGTGAGCACAGTACATCCTCTGGAAAAAATCAGATGAGAATAATAAGGCAACCCTAATTTTGTGATTTTTCAGCTTTGAAACACTTGACTTTATAAACTTACATTCTTAACATTTCTTAATCCATAATTTGATATAATTTTACCATAGGGCTATTTTCTACTGGCACTGGGAGGAGTTATGGGCTCACTCTAATGCAGGTGGATAATCTCACACCATTGCAGAGTCACACGAGAGTAAGCAGCCTTATTAACGAACTTAAGAGCAATGATGCTGTTCACTGGTGTTCCAACAGGCATCGAGGTGTCAGCAAGGTTGGGAATCTCATGATGTATGCTCTGGAACAGCTTGTTCTTACAGTCTTTAGAGGCATGAGCTGGCAAGCACATATTTGCCTCTGGTGCTTTCTGCTGGAGCTCTGTGCTTTGTCAGGCCCTCCTCAAACCTTTGGGTGCTGCTCCTGGGAGACTCTTCCCTGCCTGGAGTGAAGGTGCAGCACCCAGTCGTGCTCTGCTGCATTCCAGGAGTGCTGCCCCAGCCCAAAATAGAAAGCCCTAACAACCAAGGGTGAGAACTTTGTTTTGTAAATCAAAGAAAAGTGTTAGTTACAAAGCTGGGGGAGGCCACAGAAAAATAGTCATTTAGCAGTGGTTCTATTCTGGATCATAAAAAATGATACACACAGTTCACAGAGTGCAGATTATAAATAGGTAAGTTTTAGATCAGATTATGTTCTTCACATCAAGATAATTCAATGCAAGCCCAAGCAACACTGACAAAAGCAGTATTGCTCTGGAGTTCCTCTGATTGAAGGGATCATAATTTGGCTAAGCGTGGATCTAATCTATATTCTTGGAGTTGACCCTCCTCATATTTGCAAAAAGTTCAGAGGAGCTCTGGCTTTAAATGTGGCCCCAGCTCCCATCTCACTCTCTAAGTGCAGTTGACACCCCTTTGGAGTTTACCTGTGCCTTTGCAGTTGGAGAACTTCAGAAGATAAAAAGTTAACATGATACAAATTTAGGGCCACATGCTTGCACTGTGAAGGCAGGTTAATCAGCCTCCTAAGCATCCTGTATTTCCCCTGGCAAGTAAAGACATAATGCTTCAATCACATCAACTTTTTTTTACACTGCCCTCCAGAAAGATTTGGAAAAGATAAACATTTCCCGTAACACTTTTTCCCCTCCTGACTTGCATCAGCTATATGTGATTTATCTTTTAATGTGTTAAGGCCAGCTCAGTACTCCCTGCCCAAGGTAATCTCTCACTGACTCCACAGGGAGATTTTCTCATGGCAAGAACATTAAACAGAACACAGATTTGATTTTATTTTTAATGTGCTCCTGACAAATTTTTTAATTTTTTATCTCTTTTTTCATTTTCATTTCTGTCTCAGTGATGCAGTAGAGATAATTTACTGGGATGTATTTTCCACACTATTGTTTCGGCCACGCTGTAACACGTGCCATGGATGATAAATAGATAGCCTGGCTACTGGTGTAAATTATGGAAGTGCAAGTGTTGCATTAGACTTCCTAAAACATTGTCAGCCACCAACTGCTTAATGGTACCCAAAGTTAATGGGACATAAACAGCATTATTGTGGACCGTAGGGAATGAGCAGTTGAATGTAGGGCAGATGTTTGCATCACAGGTGTGTAATGTGCCGTGCACTGCTATATCATGAAATGTGATTCTGTCTGCTATGCTTTGCTTTTAAATTTATTTTTTTTTATGGTGGTCTTTGTGCATAGGGACTGAGTTCAGTAATTTTTGGTTGGCAGCATTGCTGTTATCAGTGATTTTCTCTTCATTCACATTGGCACTTACAATATTTTCTTCAAATCCATCCTTTTTTTGCTACAAAGGCACTATGATAGTGACTTGGTTTGAGAAATTGAAATCCCACATAAACCTTGCCTTCATATTGTGGACTTGGAAGGTAAAAAGCTTTACACTCTTCTTTTTGTACTTTGGAGGCAGCCCTAAACTTTATCATGTATTTGCTGACTTAAGTTCCACTCTTGAAAAAGCTTGTATTTATGAGTACTTTTAGTAACACAAAAAAGAACATATGAAATTGATGCTGCTATTTTGCTACTAAACAGGCTTGGAAAATGAGGTCCTGAATTAAGATACTGTAGAGAAATTAGATTTTCATTGGCAATGTTCTTTTACTCTACTCATCGTGGTAACTGTCATAATTAAATGCTTTATTGGAAAATATATTTTGTTTACTTCTTGAAAATAAGTTTTGATTTTTTTTGGTATGACATGATCAATCTAAAACAGTTCCTCTAATGATTGTATGAGGCTTTTGAATCTTTTTTCCTCATTCTGTGTAGTTACTGACGTGTAACCAACTGCGGGATCAAAAGATAGTTCTGCTTATGACACGTGTTATGAGGCACAGTGACTTTGTCCTCTTCAGGTTTTCACTGGGATGCTTACAATTGCATCTCCCAACTTATGACAGTTCCAGTGGGAGCTTTGCCATCCAGTGATATTTAAAATGAGGAATGGGGGGATTGGGTTTGCTTTCCTATGGGCTAAACAGACAATCAGGGAAGTATGTGACTGAAGGAGGCAGAGCATTGGAGAAACCATGTCATTGCTGCCTTCCTCAGGTCGCTCTGATGTCCTGGAGTGGGAAGGGCTGGGGGAGCAGGACAGCACACGGAGAGGGGGTGACATTTCTGATTGCCGTGGGGGGCCAGTCGTGCTGCTGAGACTCGTTTTTCAGCTTTCAGTGTCAGCTGAACCCTGAGGTGATGTCATGTCTTACTCGTCCTTGCCTGGTTCTGGTCGGTCAGACCCCTTATGCAGACACACGCAGGGCTGGAAGGCGTCTCACCACCCTTCTGCAGTCACTGTGCGGCACTGATCTTTGGCACAGGTGTGATGGCACTGAAGCCACTCGACAGGCCTGCTGCTTCCTTACTTTCAAAGCTGCAGAGAATGTTTCAGGGCGGGCTTCCACTCCCGCTTTCATAAATTAGGACATCTCAAACAAATAAAGCCCGAGTTGCAGTGCCACAGCTGAGCCTGAATCTCCATCCAGACTGGGCAGGCTGCAAAGCCCTGCTGTGGGACCGGCCCTGCAGCACTGCACAGCTCCAAAGCACGAAGGCCAGAGTCTCCCTTGGCTCTGTCTGCTCCCCTTGTGTTTTATTTGTATTTTCATTATCCCCACATCCCACCTTCTTAGTAGCAGAAATGGTTACCCTGCCTTAGAAACTATGGGGCCAGATGTAGTTTCTCTATGCTAGCCAGGAAAAGCAAAGTAGGCCAACCCTTAGCATTGTCTGCCACAGTAAGAGACTTTAGTAATAAAAATAAGGTAACAAGCAAAAACAGATTAATATCTACAGGCTTCAAATTCAAAACAATAAATTTGTCCCCGGGGTGATGGGTTTCCAGGCCTCCTCAGGCTAGAGTGTGTTTTTCCACAGTTTGGTACCCTCCACAGAGGTGGGAGCCTCATCTAAAATTGGTTGTATTTCTGACCTGCTTAGTAACAGCTCCTCTCCCTTTTTTTGTGTCAGCCCTGAGTACACTCAGGTGCTATGAACACAGGCAATGAAAGTGGCAGAAGGCATTAAAATTGTGCTTTAAGTTGCTGCCACCATATTCACTTCATTCACAGTTGTTCCCATGAAGGGGGTGGTTTCTAGAACCATTTCTTCTCTGTGCCTGCACTCATTGCAATGCAGACTGAATGCCTCTGCATAAACAATCCATCTGACTCCTTTGCATTAGGCACCCTTTTGATAAATACTGCTGTTGCAACTTGTTTGCACAAGGTGAAGACCTATCACTTAGAAACATTTCCTTGACATATTTACATATAATTCTGCATTCTCCCAAGACCTGTTGGCAGCATTAAGTTATTCCACAATGTCAGCTGTTACAAGGTTGTGAGTTTCTTGGCTCTTCAGTGTTGCATAGAAACAAAGCCCTTGCAGACACTTTGCCATTTGGCTGTAATGTTGCTTTCCATTTAACAAAAAAGGCATTTCTTGGATGTCTCGTGAGCACCAGTGTCACATTTCGGAGCGATCAGACCCGTGGCACAGGTAGATCTAAAACTGCTGCTACCGCTGCTGTGTGCTAAACCTTTAGTAAGGTCTTTGATGTTCTACCTGAGTGCCTGCAAACTGTTGCCACCTCAGTCTGTCAGCATTTTTGATGTACCAAAATGTGCAAACGATAACTACGTACCATTAGCGACCTGTTGCTGATCAGAGATGAGAGCCAGTGATGGCAGAAGCAATGTTAAAAGTCACACAGTTGTCTTAGAGGCATCTATCTGAGTTGTCCTGTGCACAAGGATTTCTCTTGCCATCCATTAAAATAATTAATCAGCAAAATGGCATGTTAATGAGGGCTCTAGAGATGCCTAGATGGGTCCATAAAAATGATCCTTTATACCTGAGGCCAGATTCTGTTCTCCAAAGAAATTCTTTTGGCTTCAGTTGCATTATTCTTAACAGCAGTGTGTGAATACCACCAGAAGCAGATCCATGAAACTGAGGGGAAGTACAATATGAATGAATGATTTTTAGAATGTGGAAACTGCAAAATATTGCAAAAATTAGCTGTGTCACTAAGAACTAACTTAGGGCAGTGGTTGCAACTAAATCATCTGTCACTGAAATGTATTCAGGCCTGGATGATATCTGGGGAAAGAAAAACTCCCTAAATGTTGATAGGAAAGTGCTTGGAAGCAAAGTGCTTAGTAACAATCAGAAGAGATGACAGATTGTATTATTGCACAACAATAAGTCTTCAAGGTATTAGAGGTATCAATTTACAGTGCTTTCTATACCATCATTACCTGCCACAGTCTGACTCTAATCACAGCAATAGAAACCAGGGTAGCTCCATGGGTGTTTGTGACTTTCTCTGAATATTTATGAAGGTTATAAATGAAATCAGAATCTTGCTCTCTGTTCTTAGCCCATCTGTATAACCATGAAGGCCAAATGAAGCTTTTAGTCATTATACTTAATTGGATGAATGGCCTTCAAAGCTGTCAATAAGTGGTGTGTTCACAGTAAGGTAATTAATAACGCCATTTCCTTTTGGAAGACATATCATTAGCCATTATTTCTCGAGATACAACACTGATGTCTTTATTCAAAGAGGTAATTGCAGGTTACCCACCAATTCCCCACCAGTGACATCATCTTTGCAAACTGAATCTCACAATCTGTCACTTCTGAATTCGTAATTAGGATATTTTCCTAATGACAAGTGAATGTTATTGAAAGCAATACCTACTTTGTCGTTACAGGAGTCAGCACAGCCGTACTGAAGAGTGAGGGGCTTGTAACACAAATAAGGGCTGTGAGTTGTTAGACTGAACATCTGGGGCCTTCAGAACGACTGTACTGAAGGAACCAGCAAAAGTCACAAAGGCAAACCATCAGCTGTACCACAGCCAGTGTGTCACCAACAATTTTGATGGTGTACTCTAACAGACAGGCCAAAAATGATTCCCTGCTGCAGAATTTATTTGCTGATTCAGAGTATTTTATAATAACAGATAAAGAGATTCTGTTTGATTGCCCCTGCTCAGAAAATACGTACTATACAGAATAAAAGTCCCTTCCACCTCTTAATTAGTTAAGTGTACCTGATTTCTGACCCTATTCTGGGAGGTCAGAAACATGGATAGCAATGGGATACTTTTATTTGTCTATCCTATTTTAAAATGTAAGTGCAGTAATATCAAGAATCCTTCACCAGGAGGTGAACAGCTCTTGGTAATGTTGTAAAGCTATACAGGTAAATTACTGTCTGTTTGTGTCAGTGTGAAATCCTTAAGTGCAGCCATAGTTTTCAGCTATCTCAGAGAATTACTTCTCTTCCTCTTGCTCTAGCCATTTGGGTTTTTCAGTATCTTGGGAATTTTGTGAAGGTATAAGTGACTGCATGGTTTATGCACTGGCTTTGATCAGAACACTTCAAACAAACACACTCTGCAAGTGCTTGTCACAGACCCAAAATTCTGGCAGGAGCTGGAACCCGTTCTGCATCCAAACCCAGGTAGTTCGATTCTGGTTTTATATCCACACCTCACCAGTAGCAGGAACATATTTTACATGGCTTCTGCTTCCCTGGTCCTTGCTGTTTGCTTGGCCTGAAGTCCCCTTTCACATGCACCTCCTTCTTGGCCCTTCCCCTCTCAGAGCCACCCTTCGCTGTGATGGGACATGGTGAGGTGCCCGTGGCCGATTCCATGGGCCTGCCCCAGCTGAACAAACTGGCTGCTCCAGAGCCACGTGGGGCTGAATAAGAACACGAGGAGAGCCACTCTGCAGGGGTGGGTTTGCCATACTCCTGCTATAGCAAGCCCTGAGCTCGCTGCTCTCTGCTGGGGTGAGCACCAGGCAGGCTCGCGCTGCGGCTGCAAGGCAACAGCAAGGTCTCAAGCACTGTTTCAGCTGCAGGGCAGTGCCAGGAGCTGTTCAGATTGCCTTTTAGCTCTAAATTCTGCTCTTATGCTGATTTTCTGTCTGCACCCAACTGTCCACGTGTTTTGGAAGTGAGCTGGCCTTCAGCTGACCCCAGCTCGACTCCTGTGCTCCCGAGCATTCATGATGCAGATGGAGGGATTGCAAAGGACTTCACACAGGGGGCTCGTAGTACGGCTAACCACCAAGCAGATTCAGAAAAAATCATTTGGAATATGTCCTGAGCAAAAATAGTGTTGGTGGCCTTGCTACTCTTGACCCAGGATAGGAAGATTATTCCCTATTTTACCTGTATTGCTTTGGAACACTAACAAGAGCTGTCAGAAGGCTGTAAGGGAGTGGAAACTCTGGAGTTTCTTTCTTGGTAGTTTAAAGATATGGTGTTAAGCAGTTTCTTCTGGTAAAATATTTTAACTAGTGACATAATTTCCTTCACAAAACTATCATTTTCAAACCTAATAAAAGTGAGAGCTTTATGGGCTGTATTAACTCCAACAGCCCTTTGGAGAATGTCTGACATTTTATGAATACTTATTGTCTGGTTTTTCTACCTGCTCTTAAATAATGAAAAATCTAACACCTGCAAACATGTAACTATGCTGAGAAGGAAGATCTAACACCTAGTGCTGCCTGGAATATCAGGCACCAGAATTTCTCATTTGTAAACAATATTATTCTTACAGGGCTTGCAGGTATCAGGAAATCTTTATCTCAAAGCTGCTGCAGGAAATGTTCAGGCTTCAGTGGGTGGTTGCACTATGACTGATGACATACTGAAAAAATTTACCTTCCTGTGTTGGAAATTTAGGTCTTGAAAAGCCATAGGCAGCATGGTTGCAAATGGCTCTTGCAGAAGTACAGTGTGAAGGATTGCATGAAATTCTCTCATGGGAATGAAGTGGTATTTCAAATATAATACAATAAAAATTGAGTTCAGTGTCTGATCTCCTTTTCCTTAGGTGACTATATTTGCTATCTAACTTGCTATGTGGAAAAAATGACTTTTCTTTCCCCCAACAATCTCATCTCTCTTTAATATTTTCTTTTCTTCTCTCTTTTTTTTTTTTTTTTTTTTCTTTCAACCCATTCCATCNNTTAACCTGCAAACATGCCAGTGTAGTATTTACCTATTTAAAAATCTAGGGAGAAATCCAGAGAATGACTACATTTAAAAAGCAGCATTTAAAATACAACTTCTCAATTTATTAAGCAGAAGGAAGGTGGATTTTTTTTCTATGCTAATTACTCCAATGTATGACAAATTTTAACACAGACTTGCAGAACAATTAAGACATAATTATTGAGAAGTGAAAGTCTGGCAATAAAACGTCTTTGAATTTTGCATTTTAAATACACAGAGTCGAATCCTGGAAATCTTTCTTTGGTAGAAATACTTGTGTGATAAAAGACAGTTCAATAAATGTCCCTTTATCCAAAAGCGTTTCCCAGATGACAGGGCAGATAAAATGATAGAGTCCAGAAGTGTTTTATTTGCAAGACTCAAGTGACTGCAGGGTGAGGGTGGGTTTCCACAGCTGTGCCGACGGTCCCCGTGCTGAGGAGGGGACACGGAACACGAAGCACACGTGCACACAACACGCCTGGGCTCAGGGGGAGGGGGCTGGATCCTTCAGTTGTGCCCAGCACTCCGGGGGCACAGCCAGTCATTGCAGGACTCGTTCTGCCACTTCTGCTCTGGGACGAGCGTACACCCTGGACGGAACGAGGGACCAAGGCTCTCATGACACTCCGCTCCTGGTTTTGTCCAGCTGAACGAGCAGGGTCACAGCAGGGTTGTGGTGCCTTCCCTAAAGGTTTGGCGTGTGGGGCAGCTGTGGAGGCTCTTCCAGATTCCTGAAATGGAACTTGTTATGGGGCAGTAGAGCACTGCCATGATGCACTGCTGAGTTATTTTGGCATGATGCAATTAATTCTCGATAAATAACCTCAAGAATCGTCTTAAAAGCAAGGTACAGTAACACAGAACAAAGCTTTTTACTGGTCACAAGACTTCTTACAAGATTAAATATTAGGGGCCATGCCCTCCCCTCCAAACTACAAACATCTTTGTTCTCGTGCTGTCCCTTGGCCAAAGCTGTGTTTCAGCCCTGCTTCTGTGGCCATTAAATCAGTGAGGGAATCTTACTTGGCCTCACAGGAGAGGATCTGGGCATTATTGCTCAACAGCACACACAGCTGAAAACACTGGCCCTAGGCACTGGAGTGAAGCGACTGATGGCTGTTTGCACAATCTCGGGGTGTGCTTTATTTGGCTTTGTGCAACAGCAGCTGGCCCAGGACGACAGGCATGACTTGTGTCTGATATGGCTATAAACATAGCAGTAGAAGGAGTTATTAATGATCACAACCCATAATTATCAGCAATCTGCTGGATCCTCAGTCCATTGATTATATTCAAGAACCTCTTGGAGAGGTGTACAGCATGGGCACAGCCACTGCTGCGTAATGAAATAATTAGGTAATGAACGTGTAATTATGTAATGCATAAATAACGTTAAATGTTGCCAAATGTTAACTGTATGAAGCACTAGAGGGCAGATTATAATCCCTGCTGGGTACTGCCTGTGTCACCAGGAGGCAACAGCTCTCAGCAGCTTCCTCACTGTCCTGCAGGCAGGTGGGGAACAGAGGGAGACAACCCTCAGGGGCCCAGCCAGCAGCAAACAGAGGGGGACACAGAGAAGCACCACAAGGCCAGCAAGTCATAGAGACGTTGCATGCTTTTGTTGAAACACAGAGGACCACACTGACTTTGAGCAGAAATCTACTTTATTGCTGTTTCTGGGATTATATGAACGAGACTTCTTACCTTGTTTCTAATTTATGTCAAAATCAAAGCTCCAATAGACTAATAAGAGTATTTGTGATAGTATGGCTAATTGTGTGCCAAAATGTTTGCAGGATCAAGGCATTTATGACTATTTTATAAGCTCACTGGTATTTAATATGCATCACATCCTCTCCTTTATGATTTTTTTTGTCCTTTCAGAGTTTATGTAAATATGTATATTAGTATAAATTTTCCCCAGTAGCAAGTTATAAGATATTACATTTTAAGCTTACTTGAAGTCCACACCCCACATCCAGACTTGGTTTTAGTGTTCTCATAAAGCCATCCTGCCTAACCACATCCAGGACAACCATAGGGGATCTGTCGTGTGCCATTTAACTTCAACAAACCAAAAAAAGAGTTGAATGAAGTTGGAGAACAAGACAGTTCTCGTCTTTTCCTCCACACTGTGGCATGCTGATAAAATCAGTAACGTTTCAATCCTTTGGATTTTTAAAGCAGAGAGAGACTAAATATAGACATGGAGGCCTCTCGCTCAACCTGCTGACCCTGAGCCAAGCGAGTGCAGGTTGCACTGACAACAGCCCCATTGTCCTTTTCATTAACCAAACCCACTCAGCCAGGTAAATCTTTAAACAAGATGAATGGGCAGCATTTTGAAAAAGTAAAATAATTCACCAGGCTTTGGATGTGTTTCTCTTTAATTAGTTTGATGAGCACAAAGTCTGAAGCCTTGTCAAACACCCAGTATTAACTTCTGATGCTGACCTAGAAAAGGAGTACTGCAGAGGTAAGAGGATGGGCAGGTGAAATAACTGAATAAGAGATCTTTTTTGTTAAGGCCTCTTGCCAGATGAAAAGAATCATTACCACAATGATACTTCTAATTATACTGTCATTAGGGTACTAGTGCAGGTTCCTATGGTGCATGAAGCTTTCCCTCTTTCAACAACGTGAACCAAAAAAGGGTAAAATACAGGTATTAACCCTTTCACTGGAAATAAAGCTGAATATTTAGGCCAGCTAAAAGAACACATTTTGTTTTACAGTCCAGTCATAATATCTCAGGAAAAATCACACAGGTTTGTTTTGGTTGGTTGGTTTTTTAGATTTAAATAGTAAACAATATTGAAAAGTAAATTACGTGGCCACTGTGCGTTCTTGCCAGAGGCCAGAGATGAAGAAACAATGATGTGTGTTTCTCAAGGTAGCCAAAAGGGAAAGAAAATGTGCTCAATGGTTGATCTAATTGTCCCGTCTGAGTGGAAAATGTGAGGTGAAGTTTCTGGCATTAAGTTGTTGTCCAAGCCATTGAAAAGGAGCCAAGTGCAGATAACGCACTGGGCTGCAGACAGCAGTGCTCTTCAAGGTCACTTACAACTCAAGGAGCAGCTGTTTAATCTATGAAGTGAAAAATACTTGCATTTTTTTATTACTTGCAAGCTGCAGATGATGCTATAACATAGCCTCAAGACTTTCTCTTTATGTTGGACAACTGGACATTCAACTCTTGTATCCGAAATGGATGCAAAATCACAAGCGTTCCTGCAGCTACAGCCCAAGGCCTAAAAATTGTGTTTTCTTAGATGTTCTCATAAGAAACCTCCTAATAGTGCCTAAACAGTCCTAGACATTGGATCACAGGTCCAAGATGACTCAGCACCCTTGTTTCAAACTGACCTGGAGGGGAGCACCATCGCCTTGCTCTGTCCGGTGCAAACAGTGGATTTCTTACTGTTCTGGATGGAGCTCAGGTCACGTTTTGTTCTTCAGGAGCAGGGGGTGGGACCATGGCCTGTTCTGGCACTATGGAAAAAAGTCATCTTCATGGTTTCAAGGGCAGGGGATTGAACCTTCTGGGTTCCACGTGTAGAGATTTACTAGAGCACGAAGGAGGAGCTCTGCCACCAGCACCATCTGACCCTGGGGGGTGTCCCAGTCAGGGGCTGCTTCGGGCACAAAATGCAGGTGTGCATTGGAGATCCAAAATTAGAAGCCCATCACCAAAGAGAAGGGAGAGATGCACAGAGGAAGAAGACTCGGGGCTCTGAATCATGCCCGAGGCAGGTGCCTTGAGTGCTGGGAGGAAGAGACGGATCTTCAGTGGAAGGAACTGAGCAAGGCCAGTGGCCCAGACTAACAGAAAGCACAACAGCAAAACGTCCAAAGGCAAAGGGGGAACGGGCAGCTAGGAAGGGAGATGAAGTTCCACAAAGTGGGGGGAAAGCACTATTCGTGTATCTCTGTATTTTGAAGGGCTGACTTCTTTGTGAAGCTCAGCCAGTGACGCTGCAGAACCATGACACAGCTCAGGGCAGCTTAAAGTGAGGATGTGGCTGTGGAGGTTTTGCGAAGCCCAGAAGCTTTTCTTTGATGACTAAATAGTTATTAGCTCCTTTGAGATCGAGTGCCATTTGGATAATTGGTGAGTGGACTGTGACCTGAAGTACTGATAAACTGGAGGGAAATAATTCAAAATTCTTTTCAGTTTCACTCCACACTGCTTTTGTTTCATGTTCACACGACTCAATCTGAAACATGAATCATTATTTTCATAAGAAAAGTCATAATTGGCATAATTTGAAGGAAAAAAGTAGTAATACTTGCTAATATGGGCAGAATTCAATTAATAAAACACCAAACCACATACTGTGGCTGATTTGTTTCTAAAATATTTTTTCTTCTACTTGAATAGGCAAATATATTGTCTGCTGTGGTCAGTCTTTTAAAAAGACCTCAGGATTTATCCCTTTTGCCCCATTGTTTTTAATCTTTGTCATCATGCATAATTTGAAAACAGAGGGCCCAGTTCTTTATGCCTGAAACTGGTGGGAGTTCTGTCTAAAATCATGTGTGTGGTCACAGAGTGGTACTGATCTAAGTGATGTTGCAGCAGTGATGTGCAGAAAAGAGACCTTTTCACAGGAAGTCCAAAGAAAAGAAGCCAGTAAACTTGCTCCAGCCTTTAACAGGACGAGGAACACTTCCAGTTAGCCAAGGAGGCAGCTGGACGTGTCACTGCCATTGCTGAGAAGATTTTCAGAGCCTGCAGAGCTCACAGGTCCTATCTTGCCGACGATAACCTTGTGGGTTTCCCATGAGGGTGTAGCTACACATCCTTTTCAACCCCATAAGCTGGTCTGTCCTTAGGAACGGTCCCTACACTCTTAGGGAAAAAAACTGCATTGGCAAAGGCCTGGGGTGGTGCAGGAGTCCCAGAGCTCACCTCCTTTGGGCTGGCAGAGGGATGCCAGTGGCCAGTCGGTTCTGAGCAGCACAGGCAGGGCAGCTGGGAGAGAGCACAGTGCAATCAAAAGTATCAGGTGCAATAAAACATACCTGTTCTTTTACCATGAGAGACAGTGCCGAGTATAACCCTCCATCGTGCAGCCTTTGGGGCAGGGTGGAGAGGGGAATGGCTGGTTAGCACATGGCGTACTGTCTGAATTGGCTGTTAGCTGGGTCTAACCCACCCTTTAACTGGGTCTAACTTAACCTCTGTCCTCTCTTGCACCGAGACCTCGGGGAGACACCCATTTCCAGCTGAGCTGTACAGTTCAACACAGGCCTTTGTCAAGGACCACAGGGTGAGATGCTCATGCCACATCACTTGTTTTTTGTATAGTGTAAGCCAATACAGTCTTTAGGAAGACCTTTTAGAATCAGTTTTTCTTTTTAAACTTGGAGTGCTGCCAAACTATTTTAAAGTACTTGAAAATCTTTTCACTTACCAACTACTGTTCTTTTTGGAAGCAAAGCAAGTTGTTGTGGGCAGCCCTGAAAATACAGCATTCATTTCCCCCTACCTGATCCCTGCTCAGGATCCTGCCCTGTGACACAGAGGTTTGCTTAGCCCCTTCTGCTCCCTCCTCACTGCTTCCTAGTGATGGCTGTTGATCCTGCTCTGGAATAAAACAGCTGTCCCTGGGACTTGGCCACCCTGGGGAAAGCAGGTGAGTACTTTAAGACAAGAAGCTGATGAGCAGCACCCTGAGATAGCCTGAGCTGGCCTTTTGTTGGTTTTATTTTAATAGTTGTTTGTGAAGTTAAATCCCATGATGAAATAAAGTTGCAGTTTACTTTAAATATAACCTCACTGGAGGAGTGCCTCACCTTTAACTTAAAGCATGATAAAAAGCTTAGTCCATATCTCCTGAAAAATCTCTTTTTATCTATTTTTTTAATCACGTTGAGGTACAAAGAAAATTTTTTTGTGATATGTATCTTATGTTCTCACCAATTCTAACCTTCATTAAACTGATTTCCAAGTGCAGGAATTGTAATACTGCATTCACCATGAACTGCAAAATGACCTCAGTTATTACCTGGCCAGTCATTTGTTCCTGTTTAGTCAGTAAGTGGAAAATGTTTTCAAATTTCTTAGACAATGTTCCTCTTTTTCAACATTTAGAGGGCCTCTACTGTATATAATCTCTCCAGAAGAGTTTAACAAAGAGCACTCAGATTTTTTTTGATTTCTATGTAACACCTATTTTGCCAATGCTTATAGATTTTTAGGTGATTTTACTCTAATTTCATGAGTGAAAAGGAGATATGAAACTTATTTCTGATATAATTAGAAACCTAAAATGTAAGTTTGCTCACTGAAAAATATATCTTGGAGTTCTTTTGCAATACAAGTTAATTAACTGGATTTAGATATTTGCAAGATGATATATTTAATGGGATTACTGCTCATATAATGTTCTCAGTGACTGATTTGGAATCTAAGCTTAGGGAACAGAATACTGAACTCCCAGCTCTTTGAGAGTTAATGTTGTGTTAAAGAAAAGCACAATTTGAACCTTATTGTTCATGAATAGCGAAGTTATTGCGGTGAAATGGAGCCGGTCCCTACAAGGGCTGCACGAGGCGATGCATGAGCAGGGAGCCACATTCCTGCAGGCGCTCGGGGCACAGAGACACCCACACCTGAACTCCTGGCAAGTTCAAGGCAACTGCATATCTCATCCAAACATAATGGCCCTTTATTCGGCCCCTGTCTCCCAGGTAGGATCAATTAGAAGCTTTGGGCTGCGGGCTTAAAAGTAAACACTCGTGTTTTCGTTTATGTTTAGAATGAAAATGAAGACATCTGCCTTTTCTGCAGGCTCATGTCCTGGTTTGAAACTACTGTTACTTTGGTCTTTCAAAATATTGTCTTTTTGAAAAAAAAAAAAAAAAGAGGGGGAAAGTTAAATGATAACTTGCTCCAGGAAAAAAATACAGTAGCCCTGACAAAGGATATTTCCTTGTGCCAATATATCCCACATTAGTGTCTATCTTCTTTTTAAGGCAAATACATTTCTGTGTGTCAGTTTGGTTCAACACAATGTTAGAGTTTCACTCCCAGCACAGGATTTCTCTAATGAATATGATAATTTAAATCTCATGATCAGAGTACTACTTTTAAAAGAAATTTGAACATTTTTTGTTTAAATGCTATTAAGTGTTTCAATATTAGCTCAGCCAAATAACTATTAGATTGGAGAATTTATATTCTCACTTTAGTGGATGGCTGTGTAGTTCTACAGTTCTTCTATATTGTAATATTTTTTAAAAGTAATACATAAGTGAAATGATAATTCATGTTTAACCAGCATAGATTTTAAAATTTAACCAGTGTTAAAAAGCTCCAGTGAATTCAAATATCTCAACATTTTTATTGGTGAGACTAATTTTAATTTTAAGCTTTGCTAAAATGAAGTCTAAAAAAATTAACTGGGTAAGATTGTTCAGTTCACAGTGGCTCACCAGCACACGTGCTGGAACGCAGACAAAAATCCCACAAAGAGAAGGAGATACATACCTGCATGCATCTTCCCAAAATCAGAGCTAAAACTCCACTGCAAAGGATACTGTTGTTTGGTTGGGGGGTTTTTTTCCACCAGTTTTAGTTTATTTACTTTATATACTTTGCGTCTAACATAAAAGCCTTGGTTTGGATGGGATTATGGGCTCTGGTCAGACGGTTTCAGTGACACAGATGAGAAACAGTGAGTTTACCTGCACGAGAAACTCAAAAGTGAGCTGTCAGAGTTGTGCCAAGGCAACCTTGAATTCTAGTGTTTTACATGATTGTTATAAATATTTCTTTCTAAGTATTTTAGTACTTGTATAAACAGCTCTTATTAAGCTAAATTTAGATCTGTTCTGTTTCTGAATGCATAAAAATATCTCTGTTTATTTTTCATGATTGGTCTGTAGTCAAGACAACTGTAAAACGTGCCCTACAATTACAGGGTAATCACTAAATAAACCACAATAGATTAAAAACTTACAGAAACCTCTTAAAATATTCCCAGCTCATATATTTGTGAAGAGTTTGTGATCTTAAAATATGATATTCTGTGATTTACCAGTAAAGGAATTTGAATTGTGCCTTTCTATCCTGCAGCATGGTGTTCTTATTGCTCCCTGGGTTTTCGTAGCTGCAAACCCTAATACTGTTTTTCCTGGTCTGAACAGCAATGCCACTGTCTGAGGGGGAATTCCAGAGCTGAGAAGGAGGGTTTTCTCAGTTCTTCAATTTATCTTCGATTTATCCCGTGCACATCACCACTGTGGGACCACAGGAAAAAACTGATCACTCAACAGCTTCCTGCCAAGCCTCAGAGTGACTTTGTGAGTTTACCAAGTCAGGTTTTTGTAACGCTGGCTTTCATCTTCAGGGTTTTTCAGAACACAGCTGGTCGTGGAAATAGCAGGCAGACACACACAGAGCAATCTCCTATGTCCAGGAACGGCCCTTGCAGTGACAAGGAAGATTTCAGGTGGGCTGGGATCAGTGAATCAGCTGCCACTTGTCGGGGGCTCTGAGCCAGCTATCACGGGGCTTTGCTTCTGCTCTCAGGAGATGGAATTAGTGCTCTCCAGGATGAAGTTACAGGCACAGGCACAGCCACAGGGAGACAGCGAACTGATGCTTGGGAAAGGAGGCGGTTTGATCAAGGCACGGGAACGAACAAGGCCGGGGATGGCAGGGCTGACTGAAGTGTGGACACTGGATGTGCTTGGGGAGCTTCCAGCAGCTGAGACTGATACGGCTGTGTGTGCAGAGTTGTAACAGCAGCAAAAGACATATTACAATTAAGTCACATGAAGTTGAACAGCCTGTTGTTAAAGAGAAATGTAAAATGACATCAGGCTGGAGGAACGCTGAAGAGCCCCTGCACAAGATACCCTCCATCAGAACACACCATTTGTCAGAACTGAAATACTTTGCGAAGTCAGGTGTTGCCAGAATGTCTGAAAATGTTTTGACAGTATGAAAATATATCTTTGTGAATGATGCAGTTTTGGCTTTTCAATTAAGCTTTTGATTTATTTTTTTTTTCAGTATTCTGTTCAATTGCAAGTTGAACTGAAGGTAAGGGTCGCAAAACATCTGTATCTAAATTAGTGTAATTTTTCTCCAGTTACAGAAAGAACAGTAGTTTCAAGCTTATCTTGAATTTACTGATGTAAATTTATCAGATGTATTTTACAACTTTCTTCTACCTTACATCTTCTATCCACAGTGAAAAAATGCAGAATTGTACTATTGCAAAGGCAATATCTGAAAGGAGACAAAAAAATGTGCTGCTTTATTAATCAAAGAATAATTTAATTCTGTCCTAATAGGAGTTTAGAAAACACAAAATGAAGCTGGAGCATTTGTTAAATTATCATCCATTACACATATTAATTGCCAGTGTGCTCCAGGAATTAATTGATATGAACATGGGATCTGGCAGGTGTGGCAGGCAGCAAGGCTCTTCTCTGAGCAGAGGGAACATGCAGTGCTGGTGCAAGACGACAGCATTCTCGGGCTCCTCAGTGAGTGGAATGAATTGTTCTTCATATGTATCATTTACCTCATAAAGATCCATGGATCAGGCCTGACAGCATTTAGGATTCACTGTCTCAATTTCAGCCCAAATATAACATGCAAATGGAGGAGTTCATCAGAAGAGCATTTGGCAGCCCTGGGCAACCAGCTTTTCCCAAAATGAGAGCCTGTGGAAAGCTGTTTTCATCTTCCCAAGTCACTGGCCTTATGGACTTCAGCACAAATAAGTTTCCAAATAATGAATCTGCAGTTCAGTTTCTGGCCAAAGCGAACGAGCACACGTTAACTCATTCAGAAAGGAGATGAAAAGCTCACATTCAGGATGCATTAATCTGAAAACAAGTGTACTTTTGTGTCTGGGGAGTATTATTTTCATTGCCATCAATTTAGAACATAGATAGACTGTGATTCTAGCTTCACTATCAGGTTGCCCCGCAGGCTGAGACCCCTCCCCAGGCCACTCTAGTTAATTTAGGCTAATCTAAAGCTAAGTGAAACTTTGTACCCTCTCTGATTTCTCTCCATGATGGGGAACACTCTGATTTCCCCTTCCCCAGTGACCTGCTCGGAGTGGCTGGGGAAAAGGGGGAAGGAGAGGTGCTCAGGAGAGTGACCCCCAGGCAAGAGGAATTGTTATTTGTGGCAGCTGACAGCCTATTAACTGATGGATGGCAAAAGTGTTCAACCACTTCTTTCCCTAGGAGTTGTTTTCAGTTTAAATTTTCCTTTGCTTTTACACTATCCTTTCGGAGGCAGCCTTTCGTAGATGAATTTTTCAATGCATTGCACGTACAGACAGAGATAAATCTCCCACGGAGTAGGATGAAATCCGGTACTTATGCTGCTCTTACACATTTCTTGTGCTCCTACATTTGCAGTGCAATTTGATGTGGCAGGAACTGGGCCCTGTATTTTTCATGTTGGTTTCTTGAGGATTTCTTTTTTTCCCCTGAAATAAAATTCTCGGTGAACTGAAGGAAGCAGTCAATAAAAGGGGTCCCTGATTCCCCCAGGCAGATGCACTGAGGACATTGTGCATCTCCCCTTCTGAACCTGTTTTTAGAGGGTTGTAATGCCGAAAGGGGAGAAGGGCTCTATGTGCATGTGTGTGACTTGGCATGGCACCGAGCTGAGCCTTCACGTTCCCTGCTGCGCTCCTGAAACACGCAGTGAGCGGGACATGGGGGTGTCTCACAGTTGCTGAGACAGAGTCTGAAGTAATAACAAATTTTACACCATTTGCAATCTTTTTTTTCTAGAAGATTTTCGTTTACCACAGCTGTACAACTCCTTGGGAGATTTAGTGACACCAATATCTACGTGAGAACCTGTTTGGGGCAGCATCTGATGTCAAGGCGACTTTGGTGACTTTGCTACATCTTTCCCTCTCATCATTTGACATTTACAGATTCATCCAGCGAAGTCCCTGACAGTCTTGCTAAAATTTCCAATAATTGGGGTTGGTTTGCTTGCTTTTTTTGTTCGGTTGGGGTTTTTTGTTTTGTTTAGTAACCTGCCGCAATTATTTTCTATGCATAGGCTGAGTGAAGAAAGCAAATTGTGCCCAGTGATGATTCTCAGCTGGCAAGTACTCAGCAAGCAGTACATAAAGAGTCAGGTTGTCACTTGGTTTGGGCTCTCAACTTCTTATTCAAAGAAGTAAGGAGGTGCAACTGCCTGTGATCTTAACCTTTTACAAAGCCAAATTTTGGGAATCTGCTCACAGGCAAGAAAAAATGATCTGCAGCAGTATTAATTTTAAATGTGTTAATTAGTGAATCTTAATTACTCTGTCAATAACCAATGACTAAAATATAATGGACAAGAAATTAAGGCTAGCCTTAATTTCAAGCAGTGCTTGAAAAATATCTTGAAACATAAATGTTTAATACTTAAAATGGAACAGTGTAAAATTATTCAGCAAGTCTTAAAAGGTACTGTAAAGTATCAGAATTTTCCTGAAGCCTTTGGCTTCAGTGTTTCCATGGAAAAGCTGTTAGATGTGATCAAATTATTAAACTTGTTAGTCATAATTGACCTTGGGTCTCAGAGGGGGAGATATGTTGAGGAAAGAGAGGTCCTAAATTTACCTCCTGGGTGCTGCTGGGCTTGGTTATGTTTCTCATAAACAATTGTGGTTTTCTGATTTAGAGTTGCAGTGCAAAAAAAAAAAAAAAAGAAATCTTATTTTTATCTGGTGGCTCACTAAACTTGCACGAACGGGACTTTCATGTGTGTGAAACTGCCAAACTGAGCCAGGGTCGGAACTCTCAAGGGGCTGAATATTGAGCAAAAGAGAGAAATGAAACAGCTGAGTTACTACCCTGAGAAACATATGTGCTGCATTTACACATTTACCAACATTCAGAAGATTTTCTGATACGTAGCTGCTCTCTTGAAAATTATGTACATGGCTGTCTGGAGTTGTACCATATCTGCAAGAGCCATTTGGCTCCTCAGGTAAATTATACAGAGTGGCAAAGAAGTTTGTAAATTTATCCCTTACATGGAAACCTCTTTGGAGCCTAATGGGTGAATAACCGGCTGTTTGAAAACTGTTTGCATGTATATGCCCAGGACAGCAAAGCAGCCTTTCTGAAGTATTTTTTATTATCCTTTATATTAAAATTCCAATAAATTATCTTGAAACCACACCAGTGCTGTTGCACCTATTAAAGCCAAGAAATTCAAAGTTAGGGCTGACACTGATTCTAACTGATGTAGCTGACAGCTCTTACTCTAACCAATCACTCCACCACTACCACCTCAATTATTTGAAATCTTTTAATTCAGTGAATAATGTGTGCTTAAATTAACCAGGCCGTGCTACCCTGACAAATCCTGCTGCGGTCCTCCCCACTCCTGCAGAAGTCAACAGACAGGCACCAAACAGTCCTTCTGTCTTTTCCATGGCAGAAACCATAAATATTTTCTCCAAATTCAAGAGAATGAGCTGGGTTCAATAGTGGGGTAATTGAAGGGATTTGGGCCCTTTATCCTTTGTAGGGAGAGTTCTGCATGGTGGTAGGAAATAACCAGGATTGCTTAATTCTTCACCCATTTTATTTTCCCAGGTATATCTATTTGATCAGCTTTTCATATTTAAATATGCAGCATATGTTTTCTGTTGAGGGAAAGCTGTGTTATTAAATGATGGCAGAAGAAAACTAGAAAAAAAGGAAAACAAATATATTTGAACTGTGCTGCAGAGAGTATGAAATAGAATGCCTATAAATACACTCAGGGTTGATGAAAACATTGCTGATATCAAAGGAAACTGTTCACGTTGACTTCGGGCAAATACTGAAACACAGGTACCACCAGCACCACCCCCAGCTTCCACCCTTCTGTGCCTCCACCCCATTTCCCTGTTCCCTCCTCTTTCCCTGACTTCTCTCTGCGGGTCAGGATGACAGAGGAACCTTCTGTAATCGTGGCCCATCTCATTCCAAATGGACAGTTAGGTGTTGTCTCTGTGTTCTTCCTATCTGTCCTTTCTACTTTTCTTTCAGGTAGCTCCACTTGTTGCTATCACGTGTTTTTTTCCCATAAATATTCTCTTTCAGCTCTTGATACCTCTTTTTGTTACCACAGTCACACATTCTGCCCCTTCTCACAGTAATCTCCTGACCTTCAGGTAATATACAGTACAAAAATAGATGAAGTCCTTTCTCTTCCCTCAGCCAGCACCCAGTTTCCAGCCCTGCTAATGTTATATGCCTGGGGTCAGGCTGAGATGAGTTCCACAGAAAAGATATTTCTTTCTCTTTGGTAACTTAAGACAGAAATGGAGAGCCAAGGGTACAATAATTGAAGAATTGAAGCTCTTCATGTAACAAACCCAGTTGGACTGTGAGGAGCACAGGGTAACCTTCTTCCATTTTGTCAGAGATTCAGAAGTATACTCAAAGGTTGAAAATTGTCCTTCTACAATCAAAGTCTTAAAATACAAGCAGCTGACTTTTTTTTCTTTTTTTTTTCTTTTCTTTGCCGTCTGTGTGGCATGCAAGGGTGCAAACAAATGAAAACTGAGCTTGAGGGCTGAATGGCATGACATTGCTTCTTGCTTTTAATACTGTTGAAATTAAAACCCAGGAACAAGCTACAAGAGAAAGGTCTGAAGCTCAGCATTTCATGTCTACAAACACCAGAGCTCCCTTGGGGATGGAATTTTCATCGTGTGAGAAATCCCGGAATTTCAAAACTCAAAGGCTTCGTCATTGAAATGCTGTGACTGGTGAAAGCCACCTCTGTTCAGGTCCCTCTGCCAGAAATGCCTAAACTGGCACTGCTGAAGTCCACCCCGAAGTGGGGCTGTCCCTGCTTTCAGCCAAACTTCGTCTCCAAAGGCATTTTCTTTCACCATGAAACAGAAATTATGCTCCCTGCAAACAAAAGGACTCCTGCCAGTTACATCACTAGAGGATCAGGTCCACGTGTATTTACGTCTCCTTTACCATTTTAAATAATCCAAAAGTTCAGATCTATCCAAGGGAAAAATTCATTTACAGCCTTACATCATTTTTTCACTTGAAGAGATTTTTTTAAAGTCAAATAATGTGTTTTACCATTTTAGGTAGAATTCCAGCTGCTGTCAGGAGACAGGACAGTGGCAGTTACATCAGGAGGAGCCTCTTTCTTGGCTGCCTTGCTCATGAAGCTGTTACACAATGATAGCAAGTACCATCATGACAGCTCCAAGTGGAAGATGTATCCGTGTGTCACAACTGGTGGTGTGTTAGTAAATACCATATGCATGTTATTTTTTATTTCCTAAGAAGGTCTAAGGGGAAGGAAAGTATTTGATGGAAATGATGTTTAGTCCTGAACTTAGCTTCACATTGTGGAAGAAAGAAAATTAAAGCTCACCTAAACATAGAGAAATGCAGCCAATCACCACTGAAGGATTAGTAAAAAGTGTTAAAAATATTACGTGAAAGTTTTAATTACACAGAAAAATTATAAAATGCCCAGTAATTACAGTATATTGATTCCATTTTTTTCTTGAAATGCTAAAACTATTTCAACACACACAGAATCAATAAACATAATTAAAATATGAGCTCATCAAAACAGTAATTAAATGTACTTAACAGCTTTTGTGGCTTTTCTCCATATGGTTACTGTGGGAGTGTGAATCTGGCTTGCTAGATAAATGTAACAAAATAAAGTGAAAGCCTGGGAAAAGATTACTGTGGTATCATAAGCAAATACAATAAAGTCTAGCTCTATAATAAGTTCCAATAAATCAAAAAGTTGACAAAGGAAGCAGTGTTTACAATTATTAGAGAGAAATTCTGGGTGTTTTATATTTTTATGGGATTAACACTATCATGGACTTAATATAGAAGCCAAATCAAATCTTGTCTTCCACCATTAAAGCTGCTCTACTGGAAGACTTTCTGTTCAATGAGAGGTATTTGGGAGCGCTCTGGGCTGGCTGGTGTTGGTGACAAATCACTTGACAGCTGTCACTCGGGGGGCAGTTCAGCTCCAGGACCTAATGCAGCCGCTTTGAGTTGCCCTTCGGAGCAGCAAATCTCTCTCCAGCGATTCCATAAAGCAGCATGACTGCCGCACAGAAAGCAAATCAGGTGCTTAAAGTGGAGTGTGTGAATGCTCCTCCACCCGTCTGCCTTCCTCCTCCCTGGGTGCATGGGCATAAATAATACAGGAAAATCCACGGACAGTGCTTTGGAAACAAACTGCCAGTAAGTCTCTAGAGGGAGTTTCTGCAGAAAGCCCCATGGGCAGCCCTGGGCTCTGCAGCTCCTCCTGCTGCTGCCTTCCCTGGAGCCCTCCCATCTCTGTGCCATGTCCTCTGAGACCCTGGCGAGTGATGGCACTTCAGTGCTGGGACAAGCACATGCACAGCACATGCAGGGCATGTGTCTTACGTGTTGTCTGCACGTAAAAACGCTTGCAGGGATGTCGAGGAAACCCTCACCACCAAGGTAGATATTGTGGAGCAAAAAAGTAGTGTGACGATGTGGTGACACTCCAAATTGTGAATTAAAAAAAGTGGGACAGCCAGTATTGATGACACTGGCTATATAAATAAAGTTAATTCTGCCTCTTGTTTTCCCTAACCACCTCTTGACCTGGAAAAACAAGTGCATTTCAAACTGTGGTGCATTGCAGTGTATTGCAGATAGTCACAATTTCCTCAATAGCTTATGGCCACCAGCAGACCTCACACCTTAGTGTTTTAAAAATTGAACATTTATTTTAAAAGCCTTGTTTAAATCCACTCCCAAATCCCTAAAGCCAGCTAAACTCAGTGGAAGGAATAAGACAATGTGTTACAATTTCTTATATGTTTTTCCAAAAACAATCACCAGGGCTTTTTCTCAGGCCTCACCACAAAATGTGTGCACTTCTCTGTCACCCCATGGGCTGAGAAAAGAAAATGCTTTAAAACTGTGAAGCAGAGCAGAAAGGTTAATAACTCTTTTAAGACAGTAATTCCTTTAATATACGGCAAGATTTGGTAGCTAAATAGGTGTTGTTAGGGAGGGAATCCTATTACAGTTGTAAATACCCTGTCTCCATCTTCCTCCTAGAACAAGACACAGGGAACATCAACCTGGGACACAGCAGATCTCAATCCCCACCCCATTTTCAAGTGTTAGCACACTTGAGGAGGGCAGGAAGATATGCCTGCTGGTATTTTTGTTGCCATCACTCCTCTCTCTCTTACAAGACTTCTTTCCATCTTTGTCACTATTTACAGATGTTAAAACAAAAATATTTTTTTTAAATGATTCATCATTTTCTTCCTTGCTATTGAAAGCAAGTAATCTTTCTATAAATAGGACATGGGCCATAACTCATTAAATTCCAGTTCCACTAACCTTTCAAAGCTGCACACAGGATTTGGATTGTGGGAATTGAATTAGTGGTATTCTCTAACAAGAGAATTACATTGTATTAACGTCCTTTACTTTCTTCACATGAGCTAATGAAAAGGCCACCTTTTTTTTTTTCCAAGGTAGCTAGTTAGCTAATTGCTCTGAAGATGCAGATGGAAGTATACAGCTCTCTCCAGACAAGTATTTACATAAACCCTAAATCCTTCAAAATCCTATTTTCAAAATAAAGCACCAGGTCTATTGCTACTGTTTAAAAATTAGTCAATATGCGTCTGCCTTTAGCCAACTTTGGAAAATCTGAGCCACTACTTTTACACTTGAAAAATGGGCTACAATAACCTGTTACTGGGCCTTCACATAAATGGTTTCCTACTTTTAACTGAATGTAACATCCTATTGCCTCTTCTGGATGGTGCTACAAATTTATCAGACTCTGCATCCAGTTTCCTCATCTTGTATTATGTTGCCAAGTAGGAGACAAAATGTCTAGTAATTAAGGCTGCTTTTAAAGTTTAAGATGGCCTTTTAAAAGGCCAAGATCGAAATGGAAGATTGAAGACAAAAATATCTTTTAAGAAAATGATTAAAAGAAAAAAAAAAAAAGAAAAGGTTTATTTTAGACTTGGCCTGAATATTGGATTACAATGGATTTAAAATATTCAGCAGGCAATAATAGCTAGGAAACAAATATCTGGCAAATTAGGCACTGCAATCCATAGCAGGGAGCTTCATCGCCCTCAGAAATAAGTTTTGAAGGCACATTGATTTTATTTTGGTCCTGAATCAGCCAACTGGATATAAACTAATGCATTTCAGAAATACATATTGTCATAGGAAAATCGCTTCAGTGGTTTGTGGTCTTTGAGTGTGTACGAACAAGCAGTAATTGTCAATGTAGGAACTAAAAAGTTAAATTTAAAAAAGACCGACCAAACTAAAACCAACCCTGCACTGTTACTGCACCCTGAGAGGAGCACAGGAGGGTCAGTCTACTGCCTTCAGCCATTCCCAGCTCTGTTGAATTCTGCACCCTGATGCCCTGGGCTGGGGCTGGGGCCTCACCTGCAGAAGATTCAGATGTTCTGCCTACGGGGTGCTGCATATTGAATTAGGCCTGGCTTTAGGAATCCTAATGCAGGTCTCTCGTGATGCCTTTTCTGACAGTCTGAAAAGAACCTGGTTAGGCACTTCCAAGCACTATGGCTTACAGTAAAATATGTATTCTGTGTTGTTGAAACACCGAATTGTTTCATTTTCGCCGGAAGACCGAAACTCGACTCTTTTTATTTCCAACAAATTATTTTAGAGGGGGAAAAAATAACAACGTATCAATAAAGCTCTAAAAAAAAAGTGTTGTGGCCACGGATGGAAGATCAGTGTCTCCTGAACTTGAGCTGCCCACAGGCCCGAGTTGTGATGCTGAAGCTCCTGCAGCAGAGGCGGCTCTCCCCAGCACCTACACCCCACGGCACAGACACTGCTCATGGGAGTAAAGTTACTCATGCATTTAAGTGCTCACTGGAGCCAAGCCAAAATCTTAATCTTTTCCATTTAATACCCTTTTCCTAAACTGATAACAGTCTCCAAGTTTTCAGTATCATGTGCGGCAGTTTAAATAATGTAGGACCAAAGAAAAAAAAAAGTGAAATGACAGTATTGTAATTTAAGGAGTATCGTGAGATAAACAGCATAGCACAGGCACAGTTTTAATAGCAGTAAGTAGTTATCTGCAGGGCAGCTGTATGTTACTGCTCTGAAGGCAGTTCATGTCTCTCAAGGTCTGAAAAAGCCAAGCAGGGAGGAGGGGCAGCTCCAAAAAGGCAGGTACAAAATACCTGTGAAAAACCAGGCGTAACAGGGCATATTTTATCTGAATGACAGGGCTTGAACAAAACTTGTGCTGCTCTTGAAACTCAGTACAACAGGGAAAAAATGTTAACAGAAAGTGTACAGAACACTGGTCACAAAACTATAAATATGATTCTGACCGTTGAGGGTTTTGTAATTATTTTGATTTTCCATCAGCGTTGGAGGTTTCCAACCTATTCTAGTTCTTGTACTACTCTTCTTATGATCTTACCTTACTTTCTTTTTGTAGATGAGCTCTGAATGACCCTGCTGACTTCCATTAGAGGTGTTTCATTCTTTTTTCCATTAGGTCCTAAAAAGGATATTACATGTGCAAGATGATATTCCATTTCATGGAAAGTGTTTGCTTGGGTGTCATTATTTTTGTAAACACTGTTCCCCTGCGTGTTAGAGTAGACAAAGAGTACAGTAGGCTTGTCTGGTTTTTATTTTGTCTTGACTTCACCAGACAAGATGTGGAGGAGCTGCTCTCTGTGGTACAAGATTTGGTCAGGAGCTGAAAAGCTTCCCTGTCCTGAAGGAGTGGGAGTGTTTATAACCTCATCCTGCAGCTTCCATAGATCCTGCAGTCACACCTGGCTATTTCTACCTACCTCCCTACAAACAAAGACCATGAATTTCGCTATTTTCTTTGAGAGGAATCTAGACAAGGAGAGATTTGATGGGCTCAGAGAAATCTATCTGTAGTAATAGAGATGGAGTTTCATAAGGACTCATGGCTCTTTGCCCAGAAATGTTTCACTGATGTAGCCCAGACTGGGACTTTTCCCAAAGGAAAAGGAGTAGGAGCAAGCAGAGGGGGAGGAGATAGAGAAGAAAAGGGGGGATGGGGAAATCTAGTCCTCTTAGAATTTTTTCTTGAGAATCAAATTTTTTGTGCATGGGTTTTACTCAAGGAGGAAAGGGGAAAAGTAAGAAATGAAAGTAAGATGCTGGCTGAAATCATAATAACAGTTTTGCAATTTTAAAATCACTATTCATCTGCATTAACAGTAATGATACATCTTTGGGTGGAAAGAACTTGAATAGGTATATTTTAAACATGTGTGAGCTATATGAAAATATTGAGGTCTCTAAAACACAATATTGATATCTCGCCTGTTAAATACATTTGTTATTGTGCTACAGAGTTTCCAAGCAGATTAGCTGACTAATTCTTGCACAGTCACATGCTAAAGTACCACAGTAAAGAATATGTGTCTGAGCAGCTTCCCTCTGAACATAAACAAAGCTAGTGGAATCTGAGGATAGTGCAAGAATCTATGTGAGGAAAAATATGGGTAAAAGAGACGATGGAGATGGGAATTTCCACAGTCATGGAGAAAGGAATGGATGAACATCTCAGCAGAACAGACATGGTGGAAATAGTCTCTGGAGGTAAATTCTAATATTCTAATAATGTGCCATGTTACTGCACAAGCCAAAGTGAATTTAAGTCAACAATATCTCTACTAGATTTGGTATCAGACCTGTCTGTGTAGGGCGAAAGAGTGCTGAGATCTTATGATATCCCAAAGGTGTTAGAAAAGGGAAACAATTGGTATAAATATAGGAATTCAACACCAGAAATAAAATACTGACCTAATCAGTGAAATCAGCATCCAAATCAGTCTACATACTAAAGCTTTAAGGGTCTGGCATATCAAACAGAGCATGAATGTCTTCAGGAATATGCCAAAAGCTAATTGGTTTAAGAAATCTGGCTGTATATAGAGACCATTACTCATAGATATCACGTTTTTCTGCTGCACAAAATATCTTCAGTGCTTATGGTGTCTGCTCAAGGAAAAGTTTATTTTCATTCAGTCTTTTCTTTCCCCCTGACCTCAAAGGACTAATTAACAAAGTATTAGCATGTTTCTAAAATATGACTGAATTCATCTTCTTAAGAAAGTGTACTGAAGAATGTACCCTATTATTAGAAATGACAGGATGTATATAGGGCCATATGTTTTCAAAGGGTTTTCTGTCAGTGTTAATCAAAACGTTGGAGAACTTATGAACATACTGAGCAGCACGTCAACCATATGGATAATATCTTCCCCTTAATAGTGAGAATTTGAATTAATAATAAACACTAGAGAATAACCTAAAATGAGACAGAAAAAATAACACTAAGACCAGCGAAGGCATAATACCACATCAGCCTGAAGACTCCTGGGTATTTTTAGAAAAATTCTATTGTATGTTAAATCCCGGTCATGGAACTACATTCATTAATTTTTCATAGTTTAGCTTGGAAAGGTAACCCCAAAGATGCAGCTTATTTTTACTGGGTTTTGCACAGGACAGAGTTTGGCTCTTACAGCATGCTGTAAGGAGCATCAGCATCACATGCTTGTCTGACTGCAAATATAGATTCATCATCCCAGACCATTTGTTACTGAAAAGGCACCAGAGCATCTGTTTGGTGACACATACCTGCACAAATCATTTCATGGGCTATACACACAGCTGCAGGAAAAAGTCTGCGTCTAAGTCTGCTAACTTGGAAAATGGATTGAGACTACATTGTTTTGAATGAACTTCTGAGGGTTCATCTCCTGCTTTTGGAGATTATGAACTCTCTGAAGTAAATGCTGAGAAATCTTCTTGAGAGAACATTATTATTTTAAGCGCACTTACATGCTTCTACATCACTGACAGAAGCATATGAGAGATAAATCCACCAAAATGAAAAAAAAAAAAATACAGTTATTAGGTAAACTAAGAAGTCCTACCTTTGTGCCCTCAGGTACCTGTAAGCCCACAGACACATGCATTACAACTGACCTTCGCAAAAATCGAGCCCTTTTAACTGAAGGCAGATCTGCAGGGGGTGGCTGCCCCATGACCAGGACTAGGCTCTGTTCCCTGCTCTGCTGCATGGGAATCCTCCCTCCACACCATGGGAATTGTGTCCTTGCACCTTGGCATGGCTCCGAGCTGCTGGGTGCCACTGAACACCAACGCAACACACACAGAGAACTCATTGCTGCACCAGAAGACACCAGGATGGTCCAAGTCTGTTACCCCACTGCCTCCAGACTCCCAGCCTTGTTCCCTGGCCCCCGCTCTGCTTCCAGGGGCTGCACCTCTGCCTCTGCTGGCAGCAGGATCACAGTCTTTCTCACTGCCTGATCTCAGCTGGGAAGGTTTTATTTTCACAGATACCAGTCCCCGTTTATTTTCTCCTTAGTTAAATACAAAGTTACATTTAGATCTCTGACTACTTGCACTGAGACATAAAGCCTTGAGCTGCTGATAAGCACAATCCAGCCTCGCCTGGGTGAAAACCTGAATCTTCCAACAGAGATAGGGAATAGCGGAAATGCAACTTCAAGTTTCTGGAGCTGTAAATTGAGATATCCCTATTATATAGTGATGGGTTTTATTTGTAGCTATCCATCAACTCCTCTCTTGTGAGACCCCACCCGGACTCCTGTGTCCTGCCCTGGAGCCAGCCTGTGAAGGGTGTGGACCTGTTGGAGTGAGTCCAGAGGAGGTCACAGAGCTGAGCAGAGGGCTGGAGCTATGGAGACTGGCTGAGAGGGTTGGGGTTGTTCAGCCTGGAGAAAAAGAAGGCTGCAAGAAGACCCTATAGCACCTCCCAGTACCTAAAGGGGCTCCAAGGGAGCTGGAGAGGGACTTTCGACAAGGGAATGGAGTGATAGGACAAAGGAGAATGTCTTCAAAGTGACAGAGTGAAGGTTTAGATATGATATTAGGAAGAAATTCTTCATTTGGAGGGTGGTAAAACACTGGCACAGTTTGTCTTGAGGAGTTGTGGACTCTTCGTCCTCGAGGAGCACAAGGTAAGGCTGACCGGGCTTTGAAGAACCTGGTGTAGTGGAAGGTGTCCCTGCCTGTGACTGGGGGCTTTGGACTAGGTTGTCTTTAAGGTCTCTTCCAACCCAAACCACCCTGTGATTCTATGATGTGCATCTGTTCCCAGCTGAGGAGTACTTTCCTCAAACATTACTTTCCTCACACATTACTTTCCTATTTTCCCCTAGAGTCAGTTCCAGCTTCCCAGCTTCCTTTTCTGAAGCTGGTTGAAAAGCACATTATTATGGATAGCGCCTTCTGACTGGTACATGTTCTTGCACCTGCTCTTGGTTTTGTTTTTGAAGTAACCACAGGGAAGCCTGCTCCTTGTTCACCCTCCCTTCCTCCCTGTGCTACTTCATCAGCTCCTGTAATTTTTGTGCCGGTATTCTGCTACTCAATAGCCTGTGACTCTCCTGCAGATCTCAGGGGAATTTCTCCCACACCTTGGAATGAGTATCCACCTGCAATTTATTGCTAAAAAATATGTATCAGCTTTATTTTTCTTTCCAAGCTTCAGATGAAGATTGCAGACTGTGACCCCTGCACAGGATGTGCCAAAAGTCTGGGTTTCACTGTGAAACCTCCCTTGCCAACCAGTAAGGTGTGGAGGAAATGCAGCCTCTAGCTGACCTGCTGAGGACTCCATACCTGCAGGGCAAAGCTGCTGGGGTGACTGTTATTTTAAAGCTGGTTGACAGGGCACTCTCCCACCACACTTCAATCCAGCTGCCTGCCCAGCTCTTGAGAGCCTCCCACAGCAACAGTGTTCTGCTTACGGCCAGAGATTTCAGGTTTCCGGGCCATCCTCCCTTTTTCTTATGCACTCACCTTCCAGCAAACATCATGAACTACAGCCACTCTTTCTGGAGGAGCAACATTTTCCTCCTCCACACGTTCCTTTTTTTTCAGACAATCATATAATCGTGGAATTGTTTGTGTGGGAAGGGACCTTTAAAAACCATCTAGTCCAACCTTCCCTGCCGTGAGCAGGGAGATCTTCAACCAGACCAGGTTACTGAGAGCCCTATCCGACCTGGCCTTGAACACTTGCAGGAGTATGGCATCCACCACCTCTCAGGACAAACTGTGCCAGTGGTTTAATAACCCTCATTGCCTCTATGCCCAAGTTTTAATTGCTAGGCACAGAATTCAAAGGCCTTTCTTACTTCTTCAGGACGTGCCTGGTTCTGCATACGTTGGGCAGCAAACACAGTGAGCAGCTCCCTCTGAACCCTGTCCTGCTGCCAGGCCAGCAGCCCTGCCTCTGGGAGCCTGGAGCTGGCCCCAACAGGCTGCATCACTTTTGGTGGAGATTCTGCACAACTTCTGCATCTTCACAGATTCCGCGTTCTCTGCTCTGTCCCATGAGGCCTTAAATACTTGAAATACTTTACTTCTGCCACACAAACTATAAGAAAGAGTCCCAAAACTGGCATGTAGCTCCCAGCAGCCTTCTGTCAAGCAGATGTTCAGCTGTAGGATTGTTGTATGAAGCATTGTACTGATGCTGAAACTGATGCCTCTTGCCTGCAAATCACAAGAGGAGGTGTTAAAACCTAAATAAATAAATAAAATATAAGCACTAGCTGAAAGAGAGAAGGGGGTGGGGGGAAGGAAAGATGCTTGTTAAAACTTCCAGGCACCCTGGCAATTAGTCTCACGAAGGCATAATCCTGATGAGCTTTCGCATCTGCTATTACATTTGGTACATAGTGTTTGTTAGCATTTGACTCCATCTGCTTCTATGCAATCTCCCTCAGCTGAAGGAGGATATGGTTACCCCAGTCATTAAATGTTGATGATCTCTCTTGTTCGTGGTAGGTATCTGTTATATTAACTGTTACTTTTCCTCCTCACATTTGGAAGTAATGCCTTTTCCCTCACTAGCATACAGGCATTTGCCAATAATAATAAAATTACATCTCTTTATGAAGACGTTGACACCAACATGACTTACATGACACTTACATGACTTACTTAACATAACTAATATGTTAGTTAGTCGAAGTGGAATAAACGAATTCTTTCCAGTGTGATATTCAAGTCTTTAAATGCATTAACTTCTAGGATTTACTGATCAACTATCCCTTGTTAGAAGGGATATCTCTGATTTTCATACAAAATCTACTCTTATTCTTCTAAAAGGAAATAATATGCTTACATTTTCCTTAAAGCCATTTAGTTATAGATTTAAGTGGAAAAATAAATTTTACATTCTTTGCCTTTCCATTTCTCTTTTGCCACCAATGCCAAATGGACTGTGAAACAGAGAATTAATTCATTATCCCAATATATTCGTGAAGTTCTCTAACCTTCCAATTCTTGGACCACAGGTCATTAGCAATCATTAATTTTTAAAGCTATGGATGCTGTCTTCTGAAGCAGATATCATATGAAATAAACAGATGTATTCGTGTGGTAGTGGGATGAAGTTTGGGAAGAGGTAAGTGTTCGATAAAGCAGAATTTTGGGTATGCAAAGGTCTCCAACACAAACCAAGACAGTGCTTGCCCTTAGGCAGCTGTGCTGCTGCAAGGCACAGCTCAGGGTAGGAGGGTCACCTCTGTTGACTCAAAAGACAGTCTGTGTTCTTCTGCATCCTTCCACTTCTGCACTCCAAGCAGCCACAAAGTGATAGTTATCTTTTAGTCAGCTTTTGTCCAGTCACATCACGGTCAGAGAGAGCCTGTGTCTGCCTGCAGGAGCTCCTGCAGACTGAACATCCATCGCCTCCAGCTCTGTTTGCCATGTCTGAGTGGAGAACATTTTGTGGTTTTCCTTTCTCCTTCCTAAGAAATATGCACATCCCTCCACGTTTAAGGGTTAAACACACCTGTACTACCCCAACAGCGACTTTCCTTTCGATGTTTCCATATAATGATTAACCTACATATGTAGTGCTCCTAACCTGAGGAGAGATGTGGGAGCTCAGGGTTGTTTGAATGCTGACTAGGATGTCTGTGTTAACAGTCAAACCGTATGTCCTCCTAAAAGTATGATGTTGATTGCGACCTCGGAAGAATCAAGCCTGCTTATGGCAAATATATGGAATTGATTAAATGAACAAATAACCCTATTATTTAGTTTTGCATAAAAATATGTGGGACCCAGGTCAAAGATAATCCCTAATTTTTCTATGCATAATAGATTCCAAAGTGTAAACACTTCCAGTAGTATGAACCAGACTAGATGCTTTAAGTCAACAGTCAAAGGTGCGAGTGTAAACTCAGAAATATTGATAATGTTTGTGAATAACTTCAGACTAAATTATCCTGGAGTTCCCAAGCTGATATGAGTGCTTCTGTTGTTTTAATACTCCAGTGTCTGTTATATGTATGAGTTCAAAGATTGACCACGGTTTCTCTAGTATTTGGTACCTTTGCTTAATTTTAAGTCTATTTCTATGTCAGAATAGCCTAATTTATTGGGGAACTGCAGCATTATTTTCTTCAGCCCCTACTCAGGCATTCTGAATGTCGTGACCCTATCTTTTCTGCCCTTGATTTTCTTTAGTTTTTGTCTTTGGGGCAGAGGTTCTGGACCACAATGATTAGAGTCTGTTCTGAACAGCTCCGTGCTGGGCAGCACATGAAGAGGAAGGTCCTGCTCACAAGTGCTCACAGTCCAGGGTGGGACTCAGGGGAAGCAGGGGTACAGGAATTTAAAGCACCTTCCTAAAAATACAAGTGACTGTCTTGTCTGAAAACACAGACCAGGCACGGTGACACGCTGCCTGTTGTGGGTTGCATTGTATTTGCTCTTGCTTTGCTCCATGTGCCACAGTCTGAATTATGAATAAAACATGAAACTTTGGTTATGCTATGAGGCCACTTCAGTGAAATTCTCCACTTCTTATATGAATTATGAGCATAAAAGGTGTAAGACTAGCAGAGCACCTACAAATTACCCTGCTTGGAAGAATTTTGTTGCTAAGCCACACGTGCTGCAAATGGCCTTCATCCCCAGACCCCATCGTGCTCCGCAGCATCTGAGACGCAAATTCAGACTTCCCATCTGCTTCCTATATGTGTGCACTGATCTCAGCTCAACGCTCGCACTGCAGTGCTGTGTTTGATGAAGTTCAGGTTTGAATCCTGAACAAAGCGGCTCTTCGCAGTTGGATCTTTTATCTGCTGCATGCACAGGGGAGGAGAGCAGTGCGTCTGGTACTGCACAGAAAGCAGCCCTTGGGACAGCCAGCCTCGCAGTTCTGTGCCTACAGAGTGCAACCCAACACGTCTGGGATATGGGAGGGATCCAGAGCCCACTGAAACCACTGGGAGCCTTTCCATTGGCTCTGACTGCCTTTTGGATCAGCTCCACAACATACCTCTGGTCGTCAAGGCACAACACAGGAGCTGACGGAGGTCAGCAGCATCACTCACTGCTGAAAACAGAACTCCAACGAAGAGACACAACACAATGTAAATGATGCCTGACTGAGAAGGGAATAGGAGCAACTTCACTCCCCAGTCCATTTGGATTTAAGAAAGGGCAAGAATTTGCTGCATCCTAAACATTTGTCAAAGCAAATGATAGTGAGATGTACAATTGATGTTCAAAGATTTGGATGGACTGATGAATAGCTATGTTGTTTTCCTGGCTATTTAGCAGTTTATTTAAATTCACTGATTAAACATGATTTCATTTCTGTCTCCATCCAGCACAACTTCAGGCAAAAAAACCCCACTCTAATTTAATACATAAAAATATAATAATTATTTTCAGCACACATTTGGGTGATTTATTTTATGAAATATTCTAAATAGCATAGTTGTCCCATATTTTGCATTTAATCTGGTTTTTTGCAGCATCTCCTAGCAAATTATGGTATGGTGTTTGGTCTGAAAAATTATATGATTCAAATGATGTATTTACAGTTCCCCAAAAAATATGCACTGTGTGCTTCACAAACAACAACAACAACAAAAACAAACAACCCCCCCCCAACAACAACAACAACAACAAAAGAATCCAGTGTAATAGCTGAGAAACTCTTTTGGCTATCAGCAAAAATAAGCTTGGCTTTGATAAATTAACTCAGCTACTCCTCCACCAAAGATAGGATGTATACTCACATGGTATCTGCATAAATACAGTTTGTGTGTGTGAAATACAACTCAATGTGTTTGTGAGATGGATCAGATCCAAAGCCCACTGAAGGTGATGTGAGAATATACTACGGCATATTTTATGCATACAACTATGTAAGTAAGTGCTGTGTAGGTGTATGGGTGTGGGAGCATCCTGCCTGTGCCCACATACACAGATACACTATATTTTACATTTTTGTATGTGCATAGTTTGTATTAAGGCCTGCATGATGTCATTGCAGAATATTTAAGCTTCGTTCAGTTCAAGCTACTGCCTGATGTACATAGAGCCTGTTTGCCACAATGCCTGGTGGAGAGAAGGAAATGTGGAAGTTATCAGTTTGGTGTTAGGTGATTTGTGCTCTCATGGGGAGAGGGGATGGGTGATTCCAAGGGGGACCACTTCAAGTCCTCCAGGGAAGGGGACATGTCAGGGAGTCACTACATTGTTTGTTTTCCTTTTTTAGAAGTACAGCCTGAAGGACTCACATCATCTTGAAGCCACTGCATCATCATGAAATGCAGCTGCAAACACCTCAGTTTCCTCAGAGAGCACCTGGCTGTGGAACAAACTGCAAGTCCTTCCATCACCCCCAGGAGACTCCAAAAAGCCCAGTAAGTGACCCCTTCAGCAAAGATTTGCATTGGCTTCTCCTTTCCCCCCGTATCACTTACACTTTATACACACTTGTTCCCATCACCTCTCGTCAGTGTCACTGGACCCTCCTTCTACCCTCATGTTTGAATTCTGCCGAGGCTTTCACGGGGCAGTCAGCGCACAGAGACGGTGTGAGCTTACAGCAGCTTGGCTGCTTTGTGCCAGTTCCCCGTGTGGACACTTTCTGTGCACATTCAAGGACCCTCTGTAGGCAGCAGTTTCCAAGCTGACCACGATGCCTGGCGTGTCAGTGGGCACCCAAGGCTTTGTGGAGAGCCACCAGTCTGCACCCTAGAAAGTAATCACCTTTCTGTACAGAAGACAAACTGAGAGTAACATCACTTCAGTTACTTACACAGAATTTTTAACCTTATCTTTCTTGGGTTTTTTTAAGCAGATAGACCAAAAACAGGGATACACATTAGTGGAGTGTTTCATCACCAGTGATGAAATTTTTGCCTATCTGGTTCCATGGCATACCTGGGAGTTACCTGGGAGTTGGTCACATATAACCCATCTGTTGCTCTCTACTTCAAAAAATATATTTAAAATGCAGCTGAGTGAGTCAGAAGGACTGAAATCGCATTTAGTCTGGAAACTTCTGCTGATTCTAGTTATTTACTTTTTTAGTGGTGATCTTAAACTTGAGAGGTAAATTACTGTCAGCTTATGGTGCAAAGAGACAATGAATTTTCTGAGACAGTGAAAATTTTGTGTTATAAATAGGCTTTTGTAGGTGGGAGGATGTGATATGCAGTATGAGATACTAAAATGCCATTGATGCATTCTTCGTTGTGTTATCCTGTGCAGAAATCACCAATGCTCCAAACACAGCGCATTAGAAGTTAAGAATAGTTCTAATCAATAAGTCACTGTGTTACTGATAGTTTTTGTAGTGCAGACTTAATCCTTTGGAGTAACGTATTTAAGCCATTTGAACAATACGTATAACAACCTGTCTAATAATCAGTCTGCACAGAGGGTAAAAACCTACTGCTGTAACCTTCACGTCCTTCGCTCAGGTGCCAGACACCTCTGCTGGGAGAGCACTGGGTCTTCTGGAGATGATGGATGTGAGGAACAAGCCCCCAGGTGAGGACCTTGAGCATGGCTGAGGACCTGAATGTTTTTTGGGGCATTTTACCCACTGCCACAGGGAAGGGTGAGCATCCAGGCTGCCCTGCTGTATAGTTGGTGCAAGGTGAATGAGATCTTAGCGTAGCATTTGGGGTTCTCTCTGTGCAGGTGTCTGGAGGAGTGAGAATGCTTGACACTGGTAAGAAGGGAGGTGTAGTTTATTTGACTGAGCTCCCCTTGTAGCAGGGGACAGAAGATGGAGGCACCAGCCATCACTGACTCAGAGCTGCACTGTTTTCAATATGCAATTATACTATCCCTAAAGGTAAATAGAAGGTTTGTCTGTGAGAAATATTTCTGCAAAATAGTTTGCAGCTGAAAAGATAACACTATTCCCTGCCTCCTACTTGGCTGTACAATTTTAATTATGTCAGGGAATCTCTCCTATTTTATATTCCATATATATTTATGGAATAAGCTGTTGGCAAATAGGACATTATTTCAAATAATTTAATGTATTTATTAAAAGAGATTACAAATCTATCCAGGCTATAGTCATTGCACTTAGGGCAACTATTATGTCTGTATTATTGTTCCATTTATTTCAAAATAACTTTGGGAAGGACTGCTCCCTCATGAACAGGGTAAGAAAGAGCCTTTCTGTCTGATGATCTGCCCTCCTGTGTGGCAGAGGGCTGTGCTGCCCCCTTTCCCTCCCGAGCCCTGTCCAGATAACCACACTCCCTAGATTCAGAGTAGGGTCATGGCCTGATAGACCCCGGCTGGGTGATTTTATTTGTGGTACTCTATAATAGCCCACAGCAGAACACAGATACAGAACCAGCCTCGGAGATGGAGTCACTGAGGAGCTGCAGAGCTGCCGAGGGACACGGGGGTACCTGTGGATCCCTTGAGGTCGGATGGAGGAATCCAAGGATGCCAAAATGCTGTCCCTTCAGCACTACATTTCCCTCCCCTTGCACAATTAGAGATTCCCCTGCACAGCAGAGACACAATCCACCCCAAACACACTCGACTCCTGTTGGCACAGGTCGATTCACCCTGAGACCCCAGGTGAATTTTTCACAGCGTGGTGGTGTTTGCAGGTATCTCACATTTACCTGCTTGTACTCAGATCCTTGTTGCTTTGGAGCGGGGGTCCTGTACCTCCCTTTGGGTGGTCTGCAGAAGATGATGGAGAAAGGCTAGGCTTAACAGGGGGTTTAACTTCACAAAAAGAGTCCAAACATTCATCTGACAAATGTCTGGCTCTGCAAAGCAGGGCAGACAGAGAACTGATGCACACACTTGCAGTTGCTACAGCAGGAGTAGTGGAAGGAAAAAACCTCATTGTGACACCCCAGCCGTACGGGTGCTAGATGAAGAGGTGGGAGCCTGTTATTATTTCTGCAGCATTTTGACTCCATCGGTGAAAACAGAGTTGTCATTCCTAATGTGCAACCCCCAAAAAGCAAGTTACATGAACTGCTGCTCATATAACTAGGGGCACCTCAGCAGTGGCACAGACACATTTACCTGGGAGGGGGTAAGAGAGAGAACCGTGTCCATTGTTAAATGAGTGCAAAACCCTGTGTTCAATGGACTGTAAGGGAATCCTGTGTCTTCAAAAATCAAAGGATCAATATGAACAGTACATGGAGTGTCTCTAGAGCAGTTCCCAAAGCATCCCATGCTGAAATCCTGCCAATGACTAAGGTATCATTTGCTGTTCAATCAGTATCTACGGCTTTCTAGTGTTTTTTCACTGCTTTAACGTGGTATGGTCAAACAAATTACTGCGTGTACCACATTTATTGATACACAATGGATTCTGGGTGATAAGCTCATCAATTGATACATATCTGAAGGAAAGCACGGGTTGAGTAAGGCCCAGATGTATGAAATTAATACTGCATGTCACTGTTGTGTCTGTGTGCCATACTCGAGTCACTGCACCCCACAGCCTCCACAGCCCCAGCCCTATGAGCCCTCACAGACCCACTCCCCTGCTCTACGCCTCCGTTGGCATCACTGGGCTTGTTAAGGTCATAAAATTGATCATCTTCATAACTGTTAGTAGCATTATAGCTCTAACAATATTTTGGGTGCTTCCTACCTTGCGAATTGCTGCCGCTGCTGTTTGTTTGACATCATGTAACCCGTAACGTATTTTATAGGTTTCCAACCTTTGAGCACAATGGATTAGAAAGGAGGTTAATTATGCATAAGATAGAAAGATTTATGTAAATATAAAACCAATATAATGTATTATTTACATACTGCCTGTACTTATCCTAAGTAACTTCTGGAGAAATCTTGGCTCTCATGAATAGCTCTCACCTTCTTTCTGAATCTTAGTCCAGAAAAGATTGGAAGACTCTGACTACCTTAAATTGCTGCTAATATTTTCTAGACTGGAGCCTATTTGTATAAGAACATAACTCAACACAGATGGACAACAAATAGGATAAATCTCTATCATTTATTACATTTGCCAAGCGATCAAAGGTGTCTAACTAGACATTTTCCTCATTGGTTGTTTGTATTAGATATGCATATCTTCTTTCTTGCAGAGCCATTTCCGAATATATTTGCAAGGCTATTGATGTCCATTACTTCACTTAAATATAGATCAGAAATACTGACAAATATTTTCATTCAAAGAGTTTGATCATTTTCAGATTACTCTCCATGCTAGTAATTAACCTCAGTCAACACCCTTCCACAGCACTTTCAAACACAGTTCCTAGCAAACATAAAGTTTCATAAATATGTACTAAATAACCTTAAAGCCCTTTATGAATAATTATGAGTTTTTAAGTTTTTGTGAATCTGCATATTAATTCCATTCCATAAATAATACATGAAGCAAAAATCCAGCTTGTTTGGTGTCTGGGGACGGAGGAAGAAAAGGAGGGGATAATTATCTCTTTAATGTGGGAAAATACTTAACCTGAAAGATTATCTTCAAAACTGATGACTGCATAGGTTTGTATGTATGTGTGTATACACACACATGTATAAAAAATATATATATAAAGATGTGTGTAGCTGCAGACAGCTGAGATATGCATCCTCTCTGAAAGAATGCTTTCGTTTGAAGCGTGTTACGCTTCTGTCCCTGCTGTGCCGTGCTGAGCTCTTTAAGAGAAAAGCAATGTGATGAGCTCAGCCTCCACATAGTCCCTCTTTTTGTAAATGTACATTCCCCCAAAGGTAGAAAATTAATGAGAGGCTGCTGACTAAAATTACTACATTTTGCCTTCTGTGGGACATTATGGATTTAAAAGATAAGAGAGAGTGCAGCAAGTCCAAAAACAATTTCATTTCATTAATCCCCTAAGTGCCTCGGGATGAGCAGCCCATGTCCAGCCAAGGTGATGTTACAGCAGCTCTGAATGCCTCCTGCACGTGATCCGAGCACAGGGCTGCAGCCCCTGTGCCTCTGCTCCCCGGCTCTGGGTGGAAGGCATCCAATAAAAGGATGGAGTGGGAATGATGTATGGCTGAATGGTCTTAGACTGACGCTTCCTGGATGCACGCTGACAGGAATGGGAAACAGAAAGGGTTTGCAGAGCCAGCTCACTGCTGAGGCAGGGCTTCAGGGTTGTTTTATTTCCACTTCAATTTACAGTAAAGAAAAGGTGTTTTCTGTTCCAATGTGGGGGGGGTTTTCCACACAGCAAAATGATAACTATTATTTTAAAAAACAGAACTCAAGAAGATATTAAATGTTTGCCTTTCTCACAGAACTGTAACTGTGCTTATTTGGTAGAAGTCTATCAATTGCTGCATCTTTTATGGCAGTGATTGTTAAAGATATGAACACAGTAAGATTTTTCAGATAATACAGTACGGTAGATGTGGCTGGAAAATCAAAACAGATTTTGGGCACCTGAAACAGAATTTGCATGTGTGAGACACTGTCAGTACCCCACTGCCATTGCAGAGTCTTTTGAGACAAAATAACCACATATATAAAATATGTTATTTTGAGACAAAATAACCACATATATAAAATAACCATATTTTATATTTAAATAAAGAACTCCATTTGGTTTTTTCCATATTAATCCACCTACAAAATTAAAGTAGTTCTCACTTTTCCTTTCAAGTCCTTCATATCTATTTCACTTCATGGTCCTGCTCGCTGGCTGGTTTGAACCATGAGAGGCAGTATTCAAACATGTTAATTAAGATGGGCCACTAAAGAGCAAACCTGTTCTCTTGGGTTTAACAATAACAAAAAGCAGCAGCAGCTCTGGAGGAATGGCTCATTTTGCAGTGTGGGTGGCAGAGAAGCTGGCCAGGAAGGTGCATTATCCACAGAGGGATGGGAGCTGGTAGCAAAAGCGGTTGACCGACAGCCTTAAAGGACTAGTACAAGTCTATCCCAGCTGAAGGGACATCCCAGGCCGTGGATGAGTCCTCCTATAAACCTCTGCACCTCTTTCCCCAAGCAGGAGCATCCTGCAGGCAGCATCAGAAGTGCCCTTGGCAGCCGGGGGACCCTGCTCACTGAAAAAGAGCAGTGCAAGTGCTCTCTACCCCTGGCTCCAAGCGACCTGTGGTAGCACGGCTCTGCTGTTTAACCCCTTTAGTCAGCTTGACTCGTGCAGTAATAAAAGCGATTAGGGGAGTGGCCGTACCACACTGGAAAGGTTGATAACCTCTGGCTGGAGAGTGGAGAGAAGCAGGGGACTTTAGCCCATCCTGCAGCCACTGCAGGCGTGGGCACGTAGAGGAAATCACCACGCTTCACTCTTACGCCAGCCCTTGCTTCTGTGTGTATGTGGAAGGAGCAGAGGAAGAAGTACCCCACAGAAGTGGTTGAATCGAAAGTTCAACCTGAAGCTGCTCTGTGAGCGAAGGAGGGACTTGCGGAAGTTTTAGTGGTATGTGTCTCTTCCCTGAAAGCCTGTTAATTAATCATAAAGATTCAGCTGGAAATAGTTTCTTTGGAAAAAAAAAAAAATATGGAGCAACCCAAATTTGTTTTCTGTTAGACATGAGACACAGATTTGAATGAAGCCTTTTAAAGCCAATATCACAGTTCTTTGGAAATCTGTCTCCCTTGTAAACTGAGAGGTCATTAGGAAATTGTAAACTGACTATTTTTATTGCCTAGGAAAAAAAAAAATAAAAAAAAGAAACCAGCCCATGAAATATTTGATTAGGGTTGCTGTGTCTCATGGAAGGCAAGACTTCTTGTCTCTGAAATTCTTTATGTGGATACAAACCTGTTGATGAGTAGTTAAGCTAATTCTTATGTGTGATGCACCCATAAATTCATAGATTTTGGTATGAACTCAGGAGCAGCCTATGTTATTGGTTAAACTGTTTTCATCTCAAACCCACCCTGAATCCCTAACAAAAATAGTAGGCCAGATGCCCAGACTGCAGCTAGAGACCCTCATTAGGCATCATTTGCATCCTATTAACCACTGAGCTGTGGGTCATTCGCTGCCTGTCAACCATTCAAGTCATTTCTTTTGTGTTAATTAGTAGAGAAATAAGGAGTTAATGAAGATCTTATGATCTGTGATGATTCATCTTTGTTGTTTCAAACGAATCCCTGCTCTCTGAGCACTCCAAGGAGCTCCTACACACCAAATAAAAGAGAACTAGTCAGAGGGAGCTTACGGCGGCCTTTGGAGTGCTGTTCTCCAGGGACCTTTTGCATGGTGGGCTTTGTTAGCTAAAGATTAGAAGGAGTTAATTGCTTCAAGATTGCTAGCAGATTAGGTTACAGGGTGTCTTGTATCTATGTAAGCATATGTCAGGTCTAGTTAAAAGATAGAAGATGCTTATTTTAATAAAAGTATGAAAGAAAGAATTAATTTGTCATTACAGTGAAAATCTTATTTCTACTCTTAATTTGAGCACTTGCAGATAAATGCAGTGCTGGTTCTGCTTTGCCTTCCTTCTCCAAATGGGAGAGCACAGCTCTTTGAGGACTGCATGCTCCCTCGGCTCTGGATGTGCCATCCCTGTCTGAGGAGGGAGTGGCAGCGTTGGACTGCTCAGGGAGCTACAGCTCACTTCTCCTGTGGCTCCTCTTCCTCTCGCTCACAGGGGATGAGGGCTCATGAGCTGACTGAGTGGTCTGTTTACCCTCCTCCTTGGGAAACTGCTTTTGCTGGAATGCAGGAAAATCCCATGGCCGGCACTGCCAAACACCCGGGAGCTGAAGCCTCACACCCCTCACACTGGGATGGCAAAATCCCTTCCACGGGGTCTGATTTGCTCTGGCTCCAGCACAGGGAACAAACTCCTACAACCTGAGGTTCAGGTTTGCTGTTTCTTCAGTGACCACTGTTCCCTGTCACTCCAGGGAGCTGCTGGTGCAAGACCTTTCCCAGGCAGATGCTGTTGGTCCTGGAGATGGCTGGAAACTCCTTCAATTCAGACTCTTAACTTCCAAAATAACAAACCAACAAAATAAACCCCCCACAAGCCCTTGCTCAAAACAATTTCCACAAGGCTTAAAGAAGAAATTGTTCTACATCCACACCAGCTCAGATAGTCAGGAGTATTTATTTTCTCAATGGGCAAAAAAAGTTGACAGTTTTATTTTTTTGTCTCATATTGGCTTCTTCTGGAGCAGAAAGAATGGCTCAGGAACCAGGCTGGCACAACTGGAAATGTTAATGCACCTTCTCCCTCTGTTGCCTTGCTGCAGGCTGCTGCTTCCAACAGCAGGAACATCGGAATATTCACAGACCTTCATAATCTGTGACCTGAATATACACAAAAGTAAACCAAAAATATAATATTCTGGGCTGTAAACCAAAGTAGGTCAATAAAGAACAGTATCTTGATGTGGAGGACAGCTGCTGCTTCTCTTGCCCTGCTGGCAATAACTTCTGGAGAGGAGCTGAGGTGCTCCAGATATTGGCCACCTTGTGCAGAGGCTCTGCTGAACTTCTCAACAACATTCTGAGTTCCCATAATGGGGGTACATGGACACAGGAGCTGCGTCAGCACAAGAGATAACTGCTCCTCATCTTCCTTCCTGCTCAATCTGTGGACGGTACTTCAGCTCTTCTAGGAAACTTCTAGGAAACTTCCTTCTATTTGAATTAGAAAAAAAAAAAAAGAAAAAAGAACAGAAATTAATTATTTAGGTTTGCCAAATATTTTGAAAAGTTTTTATTTAGACCTTTTTTCCCCCTGCAACGTCTATCAGGTGGAAAATAAAATTAATTATTTGTTCGGTGCTATATTAAAGTGTCTGTGAATGATGAGGTGTGTTTTAGCAATGAACAATGTCCTAAGACAGCCCATGATCTGTCTGAAAAGCACACCACTCACTCTCCTCTGGTCTGGCTCCCATAGTGCTTCAGTCTGTGAAGAAATACTGTGCAAATTGCAAAGATATATCTGGTGAACGCTTTTGTAGATAGTATTGTGAAAATTGTATATTTTTCTATTGTATGATTACAAATGTACAATTGTATATTGTATAATTCATGTCTTCATGGCTGAAATTAAAAAAGAAAAAGAAAAGAAAAAGAAAAAAGGTATTTGGCTCCTCCTAGTTTTTTGTTCATTTCCTGGGTGAAGGCCTGGGGAGGGGAGGCAGGAGAGCCACAGGGCTGAGTCCCATCCCACAGGGCTTGTGCAGGGCCCTGGCACTGCCCAGCAGTGGCAGGGTGGAGGCAGGACCAGGCATCCTTGTGCACTGCAGGACCCCAGCCCAGGGACCCTCTCTGCTCCTGGGAGAAGGAGATGTGCTGTGCTGCTTTTCCTGGGCTGGGGCAGCAGCCCTGGTGAGACCTCAGCAGCAGTTCGGAAATCACTCCCTGGCTGGCTCATTATGTTACGCTCCCTCTCAACTTTAATTGCTCTAAATGAAGAGAGGTTTCACACCACTCAGCTGTTACAGGGGGCAAAATCCTACCTTGCTCCTACACATAAGAGGAAAAAAGGGAGGCCAGTGCAAGTGCTAAGGGAAAGGCAGCTGTGACTCTTGTATGACTTCAGAGAGCTGCAGAAGGTGGGAATGTACTTGTGGGCAGACCAGGCACTGGAGGAATGGGGAGAGAGAGAGGGGATGGGGTGGGAATGGGGATGCAGCTGCCAACACACAGTCCAGCTCCTCTTCAAAACACCACAGATAAAGCCAAGCAAGTGCAGGGCCACTCTGTGAGCATCCCCTGAAGTCTAGCCCAGGTTTCCCTGCCTGCAGGAGCAGAGTGACAGCTAGAGTGATTTTTTTCTTCTCCTGCGACATCATTCGGAAAGAGACGCCTTTTGTGTGGGGGCAGGAGTGGGGGAAGAGGCAGAGAGAGAGAAGAGGGGAAAAAAAATAAGCAGAAGTAATTTATTCGGGATCTTTGAGAGGATAATAGCCAATTATTTGTTTATAACACTGGTTAAATTTTCATTAGGCAGATTAATGGAATATCATGTACTGTCAACATTGGACTGAGGGGTGGTCTGTAAGAGATAAACGGGCAAACAGTCGATGTGTCTCCCTGAGTAAATTAGTTTTTGCTTTCCTGTTTTTCATATGAAAATGGAAAGGTGGACAAGGTGGTGCATTTTAAAACAGGTCTCAAGATGGGCCAAATCAGTTAAATATGAAAGCAATTCTGGTAATAAATACATTATAATAACTTAGCATCGTGCCTATCATTTTGATTTCATGAAAGTCTGGGATAATGTAGATTTTTAACCTGCTCTCTTAATACACATTTCCTCTTCCTGAACTTCAGCGTTTCTTGCTGTGAGGTGAAAGCATATTACTTTTTTTTGCCTGATTTTTCTGTGTAATCTGTTCAGTATTACAGCTGGTAAGTGCTAGAGGCTCACAGCTCTTTCTTGTGAATTCTGGTATTATCATACTGGATAGCATGAGCAGTCCCCTCTAAGTACTGTATTATCAGCATCAGAACTCCTGAGTGGTTATGGTTGCATATCCTCCTCTTTTGAAGTCAGAATATTTCTTAGCATATTAGCCTGGGATTTCCAGACAAGACACGGAGAGGCAGACACCCGAATTTCTGTGGGAGTCAGGCCCCTGAGTCCACTTAACCTCTTTGAGAATCTCGAGGCATTTCCTAGAAAAGCCTCATCACCTTAATTTGACTTCCAGCTCTGCTCTGCTTCCCTCGGCGCTGGGCGGGCAGGCGGAGAGGAGAGGTCCCCTCCAGGGAGCTCTGGGGTACACAGCGGCTTTAAAGCAGCCCCGAGACATTTCATTCAGACTTGACCACTAATGCTTACAGAGCACAAAAACGGCCTCTTACTATTAGGGATGGCAAAATATTTATTTCTGGTGACATATTATATGGCAGTGCCTTGCAGGTTTCCGTTTCGAGACAGCACTTGGTGACATTTCTCTTTTGAGTCACAAGTCTGCACGAATTTTTGAGACTGTGTAATGCTTCCAAGAATAATGTTCATTCTTATGCTTCTTAAAATCGCTATTTTAGTATCCACCTCTAGAAAAATGATCTGATGCTTTGTTTACAAAATCCCCAAGCACCTACATAACACATTAATAGAAATTCTTAGACGTAGGGAGGTGAGAACTTGTACTTCTCACGTGCTACCCTGACCTTACCAAAACACCTGTGAAGGAAACAGAGATGAGAATTAAGTAACAATGTATGGCACCAGTCTGAAAACAGATTCCTTGGGTTTGTTGCCTTTGGAAGTCAACTGGCTTTATTTTCATCAGCCAGGAGGTTCACTGTGCTCTTCTTCTGCCACACAACAGGGTACCTCACCATGTGTCGACAGAAGGAGCAGCAGCATCCTGGCTCCAGGCTCTGACAGTGTCTTCATATTGCTCTTGAGGGATGAAGTTCTTAAATTCATTGTGTTGTATTGTATTGTGTTGTGAACTCTTTTTTTTTCCCCAAGAAGAATGTTTTCGTTGATGTGCATAAGGTCATTCTTCACAGGTAAAAGGTGTTTCTGATCTATACATGGTTTCTATATCCTCAACATTTTTGACTGTGGTTTTATTCCCTTGCTTTCAAAAACTGGAAGGAAATTTTATTTTAAAATCGACAGAGGTTTTAGCTGAGATTCTTAGGTTGGATTGGTTATATACCCAGATGCCCTGGTCCTGCAGGGTTTTCACCTTTAACAGGGACAAAGGTAAAAATCGAGGCATATTTAGAAATTTTATTTGTTTGTTTGTTTGTTTTTAAACAATGACATGACCATTTTAAAACATTACATTTCTGATTATGTCCGAAAGTTACAATAAAAGCAGACATATTTTAAAATGTACACTTAAAGATTAAGTTGAATCAAAACAAAACCAGAGTGGCTAAAGAAATATTCATCTTGAACATGAAACTGTTTTTATCAATATCAAGGCATCTCTGAAAAAAAATCCCAGCATTTTACAAGGAATGTCACTCCGGAAAAAAAAAGAATCAGCAAATGTGACAGTGCTGAAAAACATGCATTTCTAAGAAGTGGGTTTTTTCCTGATAAGACGAGACCCACTGTGATAACCCAGTCATTTCAAGTGATTCTATTTCCCTTTGACCGCTCTAAATCTTGCCTACTTCCAGGAAGAAGCCTTTAATTATATCCATATCTGAGTGGTGTAAAAGAGATCAGAACAGATCCCTGACAGCAACGCCCTGTGAACTGTGCCAAGTGCTGCCATGAAGTGTATTTTCTAGTTTCTGCTGTATTTTTGACCGAGAGCCGTTGCTGTGATGCAGGTTGTGATCTATGCTGGCATCTTAAAGGAGTGAAAATGTTTGCTAGCGAAGTTACAGACATCTATAATGAATGGGATTATCTGTGCTACTCATCAGTGCAGAAAGAATAGCACTAATAATGCAAGTAAATTCTCATCTTGCAGATGTTTTTCTGTTTCATCTTGGAAGTGAATCTATGCACTAATAAATCTTGCTTTGGTTTAAAACCAAAGAAAGAATTAGTATTCCAGCGAGTCCTCTCCACAGAATGACATTCATCATTTTCAATGTAAATGAAATGTTGCAAGAACTGATAGGCTCAGTTTTTCTTTTATGAATTTAAAAGATATGTGAATTTTGGAGGGGAAAAAAAAGAGAATTGGTATGTACTTGTTTTAAAATGCTGTAAAATATGAAGCCCATCCTGCAGACAGTTCCTAGGAGTCATGGTAGCAACAAGCAAAGGTGTTACTCCAAACTACCAGCAGCAGTTTTGCTACAGTTCCATCAAAGAAAAATATTTGCTAAGAGAGGAATTAATTCTCTCTCTGTATCCAGAGACTCTGCATTTCTGTGAATGGAAGGTATGCACATAAGTATATGGAGGTATTTTTTCCCTAGCAAATAGTCCATATGATAAGCTCATAAGGGTTTTGTGGAATATTTATCTTTCCCTTGCTTGCTGTGAGCCAGACTTCTCTCACAAGGGATATAATTAGCAAAAGCATCAAAGCAGACATATTTTTAGCAAGAATCCTTCATTTCCACAACTTTCTTCCAACACCTTCCATTCTGGGGGAAAAAAAAAAAAAGAAAACCACCTAAAAATCCCGCCCATAATGATGAGACTAAATGTGAGAGTCAGTTTGTGCACACAGATATCTGCTGTTTCAGAGGATGGCAGATGTCCACCTCCTTAAACGAACAGGTCTGCTTTCACTGAAGGACTGAGGAAGTCTGACCCCCTATTCACTATAAAAGGAGCCTCAGTTTAGTTGGGGTTTTTAATCACGTTAATGCAATTTATCTACTGCATAGGGAGACTAATCTCCACATTTCCATACATTAGTTAAAATGAGGTGGTCTCTATAGCATTTTGGGATTAGTAAATGTACTAGAGACTTGCCTTTTTCCTTGGATGTAATTTTTTCCTTTCAGGCCATCCTCATTAGTGCCCCTTACCTGCAGTACTGAAAATAACCAGCAACAAACTCTATGGTAGATGAGGCTTTTAAAGGAGACTAAATCAGTCAGGCTCCTAAATCCCATCAAAGGATAGTTGTGCTTGGTCCCTTCCCAATCCCTGTGGAAATTACAACATTAATGCATTCAAAAGGATCAAATATGTCCTGTAAAACAAGAGCCTCAGTGGCTGCTCTGGTAGCAGAACAGAAAGAATAAAGTTAGTCTCCAGTGAGTCCCAGAATGCTTTCCTTTGGAAATGGCCTCATGAGATCTCCTGGGGTGCTATCATACATTAGTTTCATATAAAACCACTGATAATATCCCGAGACTCACAGATACGATCTCTCCTTCCAGTTATATTCAAGCCTCTGGCGGCCAAATTTGGCCAACTCAGTTTTAAATACAACACCTAGAATGTTAACAAAATATGTTTCACGAGGCTGGTAAAGTGGCTGCTTTTTATTTCAAAGCTGTTGACTTCAAAGGCTGCTTGGATTGTGTGTGTGTGTGTTTTCTTTTAAAAATCTTCATACTGTTTCTGCCTTTTTTTCTCACTATCAAATAGATCATTACATTTTCAACACTTAAGGACAAAAATTCTTTTCTCAGATCTGCGTGGCAGATCTTGACAGTAATATTCAGCTCTTCCCCACATGCAGGGAACTCCTGTTGACATCAAGGAGAGGAAAGGAGGCATGTGCAGGTAGGTCTGAAGGGAATGCCAACACTGAGACCTCTGGCCAAGCTCTGGTGGGAAATCTGACCCCCATTTCCCAAATACCCTTTGGCCTTGGGATTTTAGCACCCAATTTCCCTTACATTTTCAGCAGCTGATCTTGAGGAGCCATCGAACACGGGCTGGCTGATACCATCTGCACTCTGAGTTTCAATGTTGGGGCTGTACTGACACTCCCTCACATGCATCTGCACATCGTTCGTGTTGCCAGGCTTATTTCTGAGAAACAGCAGATTTGATTACCCCGTCCCCCAGGCACTTGGCTGTGCATTTAGGAACAACCTCCGGGGTTTGCTTGCCTTTCTGAGCACTGAACACTGTGCTGTCTGTTTGCCATGAACTCAGCGCGGGGCAGATCGTGTTTGGGGCTGGGTAACTTTCTATCCCACAACTCACTGACAACATGAACTCCACAGCAAGTGTCAGCTGATGGCCAAGGAATGGAATGTTTACTTCTTGATTGGTTGTATTTGGACTTTTGGGGAGAGTTTCACTGTATCTCTATTAATACTAACAAAGTATTTGTAAAACAGAAGAAACTCCTACAGATAGCTGCTTATTACAGTTCAAAATGCCAGGAGGTTGATGCTGCTCTCCACTGACATGTAAGGCTTTGTTTCAATTCTCTTTCAAATTTTACTATGATTGTATTTCCAGAGCTTTTCTGAGCATCTTTTCTTTGTTATATCTTCAAACAATGAAAACAGATATAATGCCAAAAAAGGTCAAGTATGAAAAGGAACAGTTCAGTCATGTTAAAATGTCTTCCCTCCAGACCCCAATACCATGGAGAAGGATTAGCCATTTAAATGGGAAGATTTTTTTTTAAAAAAAAGCTGTTAGGATAGGTTTTTTCCTTCACTTCTCATTTCGATCTTCCACTGTGTATGTTTAATGAATAGCACAAGGAGGGTGAGTAAGTTAAATAAGGCAAATAAGGCCGTGGTTAACTAAACTGGTTATATGATTAATTCTTTGCTCTAGCTGTTTTACTCACATGGGAGTTTTTGTCTGCATGTTATGAAACATATATCCAAAATCGGTGGTTCAGCTATTTAAACTTGTCAGGTTTTTATATATATAAATGTACATCTGTTGTCAAACAGAGCAGCTCAAAGGGAATCTTGCTGAGGACAAAATTCAGACCAAGATGCTGGATGATGGAGAATCAGTCTCTAAAAAGGCAGAGGCTTTTATAACGCTGGTACCAACATTTCTCAGACATACCCTAAGTGACCTCTGTATATGATTCTGGTGAATCATAACTGTACAGAACTGTGCCTTTGGTACCATCTCTCCACTGCAGCCATCCCCTCAGGATGGGTTTGCCCAGGGTCTCCTCTGCACATTAAAGAGGGGACAGAGAACAGCACACTCTTGGGAAAGGTCTCCAGAGCTGTCCCCTAGTGAACAAAACTGTCTCTGAAGCTTTGCAAGAACCACTCCTGAGCAACAGCTCCCCACCAGAGCTGTTGTCCTGTCAGCAGAAGTGTAAATCACAGAGTATGGGCTTCCCTCTCTCAGAGGACATGTAAGAGCACACTTAATACTGTATTTCCTGTACACGTGTATGCAGTCCCCCAAGCCCACAGCCAAACCAGAAAGGAGTGAAGGGGCCTTGAGACACAGCCAGTGCTGAACACCCCCATACATTCAGTCTCTTAGTTGAAGTTCCTGTGTGAGATGTTTGACTGCACAGTCAGCTACAAGCACGTATGGAAGGTGATTGTGATCTTCAGCCCATCAGAGGGTGATTCAGCTGTCTATCCTTCCCCTGACTGTGAAAGATCTTGGGATGATTTTACTGCTCCATTCAGATACCAGTTTCTAAAGGGAGATGATTCCAAGTGATGCTGAGGAGGTGCAGCCCTTGTTAACCAAGAGGAAATACAGGTGGGAGTGAGGGTGTGGAGTAAATAACAATCCTTTAGGAGATTCCTCATCCCTGCTGCTTGTTAGTCTGGGATTGATACACAGGAGCTTGTTTCAAAAATTCAAAATTCGAAGAACACTTTTGGTGGGACACAGGGCTTTGTGCTGCTCCCTCCTGGCACAACGATGTTTTTACCACCAAACCAGCTTTCAGTACCTCTACCAGGGGTTCCAGTTCTGCTGGAGTACTTCTAAAATTGTTCCACAAAACTCACTGGTCTACAAGAAAAATAAAATAACAGAGTGTGAATACAAGTGTTATGTGAGTAAATGTGAAGCTTCAAAGAATGACTCTGTTGGCCATTTATTTCATTTGCTCTCATGCAGTAGAACCAATTTGAACTGTCCTTTGTCTCTGCCTCGCAGTCTCTGCAATTCCTAAAAACCTGCTTATATTCCCTCCACACAGGTTCAAATACAGAAGTTGAATGGACACCAGCTGCAATGATTTCACATGGATTTTTTGCAATCCTTGCCACAGCAGACAGCAAAGTAGGAGCATCAAGATACTTAGTCTATTAAACTGCTTTTGGCTCTGCTCAGGGAAAAAAACCCAGTCAAATCCTTATATTAGTATTTGTGTAAACAGAGGGAGGAAACTCAGGATGTGTAATTCAACCATATAATAAGTTTTGCTGTCTTTTTGCTGGATTATGGGAAGATTCATGATAACCTGTGACCATCCAAAAGTATTTGAAGAGAATATCTGGCCCTCAGCAAAGAAACATTTTCCCAGACTTGCCAAATTATTCATACAAAAGAAACATATTCCTGTGTGCTGCAAATCTCTGCGTGTCTTTCAAAAGGGAGTGGTTTGAATTCCAAATTTTTTATGATGCCTGATGATCTATTTATATAGGAACTTACAAAATGTTAGTAGCAAAAGAACCCTAATCTGATGGGGTTTTTTCCCAAATTAATTATGGAATGATGCGTTTGTCTTCACCCGTATCCTCTGCTTTCTCTGCATACTCTGACAAGTTAACAACAAGACCAAGGTGGGCTCTGCATGGAAGAAGAAGCTACACCTCCAGCAAGCTGTGGATGTCCCTTCCTAGGGAGAGCATTCAGGATTCTCAGTCTCTAAGGTCGTTGTTTTTATTTTAATTTTGGAACTTGGGTGTTTTTTATTATTAGTGTTGCCTGTCAGGACTTTTCAGAAACACATACACCCCCCAGAGCTTTAGGATCAAATGGAAAACTGAATAAATCAATGTATTATTGATGATGGGTTAAGTCTATTTCCAGCAGAGTAATCTCCTCTCACAGTGCATCTGTTGAGGAGGACTCTTATCCTTTTGGGCATCTTTTAGGGGTATTAATTAGTACCAGCTGTAACTGGTACCAGCTGTACCTGCTTCAACTCAGAGAGCTGCTGAAGAGAGCCCTCCTGGAATTTGGGCAGCCCCTGGGTGAAGGTGCCCTCCCCACAGGGGTGCAGGAGGAGGACACGTGCTGGGCTGATCAAACCTTGTGTGACTGTGGGCTGGGGGTGAGCTGGGATGTGGCCATAACCCCTTTCATGACATACACGCTCTCAGACCATGTTAAAGCACACATTACCTCTAAACTGAAGTAATGCCGTTTTTCATGTTAACATTTCATGCATTTCATGTATAATTTAAGGCTGTTACGAACTAGAGTGATAATCAGCCAGAGTTCTTGAATTGTTCTTGAACTGTTGCAGAAGTAAAATATTACAGGACTATTTCAACTTGATCAGATACTATCTTCCTTCACACAGTTGGCACTGCCTTTTCATTCTGCAGCAGTGTCTGAGGTCAGGGAGTGCCTTCCTCTTTGTCTGGTCTCTATTAACTCTCTCTGGCAAGAGTTGTCCTCGAACAGATTTTTTCCCCCAGCATGCCTTTTTGGGACTGATTCTTTAAATTTCACAGAAACAAGCTGCTACAGCTTTTGAATGAACTTGCTGCTATTTGCTCTCACTCTCTCCCTTTTCCAGCTGGTAAGTGTTAACTCACATTGCCTTTCCTTGCAGGTTTTCATTTCTTATTCCTGGGAAGTACATTTTCACATGGGGGGAAAAAAGAATCCCATAAGTCCCAGCAAATCCATTTAAACGCAGATGTAGCCATTTTACGGTTGTTGCTATGACAGTTTGGCAAAGGCTGTGCATACTGTGAAACCTATCTTCTGAGGAGAGAGGGAGAGAGCCACGTGTGAGGAAAGGTGGAAGGAAGGTGGAACCCAGCCTCATCCATGCTGTTTGTTTGGTGGGGAAGGGAGGACGTGGAAGGAAACCCTGCCCACCGTGAGATCTCTTCCACTACGCCCTCAGCATATAAATGGAGCTCAGGATCAGTGAAATTATAGAAAAAGAAGATTGGTTGTGGGAATGGGAAGATGAAAATAAGAGAGTTTTTTTGTTTTTCTTGGTTATTCAAGCACGATTTAGCCCAGACTGGTAGAGAAGCAGTACAAGTCTACCAGAAAACGTCTCCTGTCTGAAAGTAGTACAGTTTAATTCATGTAATGCGCATGGTTCAACCCTTGATGTAGACATGGACATGGCACGTTTCAAAATAGCTGTTGTGTCTCAAAGCACTGTTAACAAACCTCATTCATTAAGAGTAAAGCCATATATAGAGAACTGTGAGGTAACCTCTGCTAGTTAGTCCATTTTCTGTTATGATGTATCTCTCAGTGTAAATAAAGCCCAAAAGGAGTCAGAGGGCCCTTTCAGAATTCCTAGGGAAGCATCATTCATATCCTAAGAAATCTTCACTGAAAACCAAAAGTGATATTCAGCAATTAAAATAAAATACTCAATTAGAAAGTCTGTTAAAGAGTCATAAAGTAGATGTGCTTCAAGCTCATTGCAATAAATGCAATTTACCATGATTGTTTTGTTTTCTGTGGAACAGGTGTGTTAATTTTTTACTTTTAAGATGGATTTATGTGAAATCTCATCTCGATGTAGTAACAATTAAAATGTGAGTTGGGGCCAAATTAAATGTTTGGTTAATTTTTTAAGCTACCTTAGAGATTAGTCTATGAATATAAATTTATCTGAGTTGTTATTTACAATATAGTAAACACTTAAAAATAGAGAAAAAATGTATGTTCCTTGTTTAAATTAAGTTATTCTAGGCTGAATTTGTCCCAGTATGCTTTAGGTTTTTCTTAACACGATCAGAATATCAGAAGTCTTTTTTAGCAGCATTTGTCTCATAAATGGACAATTTTGATACTGTAGGATTTATAATTACTTTGTACATTTCATATATATAGCACAAAAGATCCAAATGCAGCATTTCCTTTGATAGCCTATTATGCCTGAATTCCCTGTCACATCTTGTTAGGGAAATTTATCTTATGTGGTAGATTTTTAAATTACATTTACAAAATATACAAACACCAAATGTGTCTGTAGCTTAAAAACAAAGATAAACTAAGGAACACGCATGTAAAAACAATTACAATCATTTTGAACAGTATTTGACAGCATTTCAGGCTACTTAGTCTGGGATTAGTCCTTTCCCTGAGAGGGCAGCACTGCTTTGCCCCACTGCAAGAGTTTGAACTCCCTGCCCTGATAAACACAGCACCTCCCCCGTTCAGTGTGGTGATGCAGTGATAATGCTTTCAAGCGTGTTTAAAGTGACATGCAAAACTGCAGTGAGAGGGAGGGGCATCATCTGTACAGCTGCCATCCATCGGTCACCAACTTCCTGTGGTCCTGCTGTGGTCCTGAAGCCACCCGTGTCCCTGCGCAGCCTCCAGCATCCCAGGGCCTGGGTGGACAGCCCAGGGGAGGCAGGGCATGTCTCTCCTCCTGCCTGGGAGGAACATTTTCAGCACCTCAAGCTCCCCACCTTGGCATCCTTTCCCACCCGGATGTGCTGAGGAGTGGAAAGGAGCTGAGGAATCACTTGATTGCTGATACGTGAAGGGATGCAGTTACCCAACCTTGGCGTCACAAACGAATCTCCTCACTCCTCCAAAAGCACTTTTGGGACTGTTGGGTCTGGGGGGGACCAGGATGACCTTACCCTGAGTCCCCTCTGGTCTGAATCTCACCCTGGTAAGAGAGGAGGCCAGAGAGAGCGGTGTGAGAAGCAGAGGAGGTACCTGCCCCACAGGTGCAGCCCTGCCCATCCCATCCCCACGCGCCAGCAGTATCACTCCTTTCAAAGGCAGCATAGCTCCAGGCAAATCTGCTCTGCAGATTGTTTCCATCCTGTGTTCCCCATGGTTCTGGCTCTGTCTGTGCCTTGTAGATAGAGTAACTTTGCAGCTTGTAAAGATTTGTTTGCTCTACCACCCCCTCCCCCTACTCACTCCTTAAATCAGTGACTGGGAGAAGTCCTTGTGTGTTACAGGTATCAGGGAACACAGTTACACACCAAAGGCATCAGTGTGCCAGGTCCTCCAGCAGGACTGAGCACGAGACCCCATCCTCCTGATGGTGAGCTCCTACAAAGGACCAGGCCGTGGGAAGTCAGGGGGAAGTCCAGACATCCAAAGGCTGCATGCTCCTGATGTTCAGTCATCGAGGGGCCCGGCTGAGATAAAGAGTGATGGAGAAACAGCCAGTACCTGGCTGCCACTTCCACACATTACCATCGCAGAAATGTTTACTAACAATAAATAGTAATAATGGGATTTTATTACTTCCTGACTCCTAGTCTTACCTACAGTCCCCCAAGAAAAACAGCCACGCATCTTGGAAGGGCTCCAGTGGGAAACAGAGCGCAGCTGCTGAGCAGAGGGTCCCTCAGAGCCCATTACCTGCGGTACCAACCTCCGCAGTGGCTTGCACTGAGCTCAGGCTCTAGTTTAACACATCCATTTTCCAACTTCTCATGCTCCAGCTGTCCGAAAAGAAGCTGAAAAACTCCCTTCTCTCTGTCCCACCGCACACTTGCACAGCAGCTGCATTTCCCTGTGGTCCCTGGGCTGGGAGAGCACGTTGCAGCAGAACTGGACCTAGAGCCTGAAACTGTTTTGTGCAAACCAGGCTGCTCCCCCACTGTCATCTCTGCAAAACTAATCTCTTTTTTTGGTTTTTCCTGCTTGACTTCTCCCACTTTTCTTTTTTTCCTCAAACACACAGTCCTGCAAAATGTGCATTTTTTTTTTGTTACTAAAAGGGATTTCTCACCTGGCCTGTGAAAGGATGAACACCAAAGGGTGAGTTTGGAGTTGTTCTTTGGAAGATTGCCTCACACATACACTTCCTGGTGCTCAGCTCCCCTAGTTACTCTACACCAGGACTTCTGCTGACAGAGTTTTGGAACTAGACTTTGGTCCACCGTATCTTGGATGGCAGATCCTCTACGTGTACACGTCTTGGTTTTGCAGAAGGAATTTCAGTGAACACCTCCACATCAGCAGACAAACCCTTTCTTCTTGCAGCAGAGGAGGAATGTAAAGCTTGAGGACTGCAGCTCTCTGGTTGATACCTTGTTATGCCAAGTTGGAGCACAGAGTAAATTTCTTACAGCCGAGTTATAAACCCCCTGAAAATAGGTTTTATTATGGAAATGCAAACACAACCATGGCTGTAGCAACATGAAAGGCTCTGCTGTAATAATGCTCAGATCCAACTCTTTGTGCACAATTGGCATAGAAAAGTATTTGATTTTTGTCGGTTTTTTGCTGGTACATGTCAGTGTCACTTCACAGTTGGTCTCTGTTTATAACGAAATGCATAAAAATTGTTAGTAATCCTCATTTATAGCGGGGGTCTGAGAAGCACCATCTCAGACATTACCTATCAAACATGGCTAAAACAGCTATTGACATTTGGAACCATTATTCCTGGAAGGAAAGATGTGGTGTTCACAGTTAACTAAGCAGAATGTCTACTGAGTTTAGACTCTCACACTGTAAAGCATTAGGCTGTCTGAGCAAGCTTTGCTAATCAGTTTGTTTCAGACAAGAAGCTAAAAAAAGAGAGGAGAAGAGGAGGAAATCATGAAGGGAATCAGTCTGAGACACTCTGCTTCGCTGTGAGTTCAAATGCTCTGCATATTTTCAGAATCCTGAGATTTCCCTAAAAAATACCTTCATGGTTATATTTCTGTTTCTCAGCTGAAAATAAGAAGGAAAAAAGAAATTACTCCTACAGTTTCCACCATTTAAAGGAAGTCAGGCGCTCATGGAAAGCCATGGTCTATGCTGATCTTTGGAGGGGGACACAATCCAAATTCTAATAAGGAACTATCTTGAAAATCAGAGGAAAAAAACACTGTCCTCAACATTTTTAGCACATTGTGTTGAGTTGCCCTGCCCTAAAATCTCCAAATGTAGCAATTTCATTTCTAGGGATGGATTTTAAAGGGACATGTTTTGCTTAAATTACTCACGTGACTAGTTCTGCTCAGTTCAGTAGCTTCAGCCTCACAGCGAGAGCAAGGTCATCACTATTCAGCCGCGTGTTCACCTTGAAAGCAATCCCTCACCTGTGCCAGTCTGTTTTCCTAAAGCATTTTAATGACCAGAAGCACAAATACTTCAAGGGTCAGACACATCCTTGGCATTCTGACCTCCTTCCCCCCCAATTTCTCTGTAGCAACTTTAGCAAATTTGACTTCCATGATCTTGACACCTCAATTCACTGAGCATCAGCATTCCAAAATTAGTTAAGATAATAGAATACTTAAAGATAACTTTTGTCTGTTTGTTCCTAATCTGAATATCCCTTCCACTCAGTGGGTTAATTTACATGTAAATTAAATAACTTCATATGGCCAGTTTACAGATGAGGTAGTTTGGGGTGTCCCAGGAAAAATGGAGCACATTCTGAAAAACCTTAAAAAAAAAAGTGAAAATGTACCCTTTTGAGATTTCAAACATCTTTCCCCTTCCCCCCACCCCCCCATACACCTCAGGATGTATCTCCAGCTGGAAAAAGCCAGGCAAGTGCCATGTGTTTGTAATACACATGTAAGTGTATTGGCTCTTCTGCCGCTATTGTGGTGCTCTTGGAGATACTCTGCATAAAACATAAACCTCCATAGAGGAACATAAAGTTTAAATGTAAACTCTGTGGTGAGATCATATTTCCTAGGCAAATTTAGATTACCTTTTCATTTTGATGCTCTGCTTCCATATGAGCTATCTGGGAACAACTACTAAATTTTATCCAGTTTTAAAAAATATTTACAGTATTATTACCTTACATATACTTTGGCTGGACCAAGAGGCACCATTATCTTAGTCTCCTGATTGGAGAGAGAAAAACTAAGGTCTCATAGTTTCAGGAGGGAATAACTGGGTATGAGATGCTCAGCTATAGTGAACTTAAAAATCGGGACTTGCCTCTGGTGGGCATCTGGCCCTCAATCAGCCTCACTCAAAGCTACTTACAGAGGCTTAGAGGAATTTCCAGCAGTCTTTTCACACACAGATAGTTTGTAATAGTTTGTTGTTTGGGATCCTGGATTATGTATTCATCAGTTTGCAATGATCTGTTGTGACAGTGCTTGAAGGACTCCTGAGTGATACTCTGCAGGCAGCTCAGTGAACAGCATATAGCTATCAGCAAAGGTATTTTCACTGTTCTTTTGCTGACTTTTATGTTGACTTTACAACTGGGCTATTTAATATGCAGATTCTTTTTCTTATTTTTTTTTTAATTGGAATAACTGGCTCTGTCAATTATTGAACCCTCCCAAAGGAAGGTGATAATGTGGAGCCTAAGTGGGAACAGCATTTTATTTGGTGTTGGAAGCCTTGTCTGCTTGTGATCTGCAGGGATTTGTCTATTACAGACTTGTTTGGGCTTTTTTTAGCTTTCCATTATTTGACTCATGTCAGTGGTGAAGCAATTAATATTTGTCTGAAAAGCTTGCATCAAAATTGTCCTTTTTTCTTCATTCCTAACATTTTCTAGACACTCAGCCAGTCTGTTTCCTGATTTTTATAGTCTACTTTATTGCTATTTTCCTAAGAACCTGTCATTTTTTTCCTGGTGCTTATTGGTTGCTGATCATGTTTAATTTATTGCCACTTCCTTGTTTTTTCATCCTATTTGTTGACGTAGCTCTGGCTGGAGTTCCATGCACACAATCAGTTAGGGACTACTTTGTCTGTTGGCTAACCAAGGGGTGTCCCTCTGAATGATTAATAGATGAAATATAGAAAGCGTAGCATTTCAAAGTTGCCAAAACTCGTGGAATATTTTACAATTCAGTGGAGTCATCTGTTTAACAGCCCCTGTTTTGTTTTGTGTATTACTCTCCCATACATATGCTTTTGGTTTTGAATCCTTATTGGTTTTGTCCTTTATTTCCACTCTTTCATTAGTACGGACACATAGGAAATCATAACTGAAATAATATTCATATTTTGGTGTATGGTGTGAATAGAAGCAAATACTCTGTTTCCATCTGAGAAGCAGACCAGGAAAAAAAATAATAAATTTGTATCAAACCTGGTGCAGGGATGTTTAAAATGGAAGCAGGATCAAGTCTTCATCATTTTTAATAAAAGAAATAGGTTAGGCCTGGGAAGAAAAAACAAATACAACTAGCTGAAATATCCTTGTAGTGAATTATTATCAAATTCTTGAAGCTGTTTAGCCCATTACATATCCAGGTAAAACTCCCCCACGGGATTTTAATGTGTATTTATTTATTTTGTTTTTAAGATATATATTTGTAATTTTGAAAATTATGGATCAAAATCTGATTTATGCAGAATATTAAATTTATACTCTTGAAGCTGGGAGTAAAACCTGGACCGTAGTTTGCAAACCCTAAAATGTTTCTGGCACTTTTGGAGGAAGCACAGAATGACTGTTTAGAATCTATTTCCTTTTAGCCTCATCACTGCATGTCATCAGTTAGCAAATAGCTATTAATAGCACTAGTGGAAAAGGGAAATATGTATTTTAAGGCTTTATTTCAGTGGAGTGGGGGGAGTGTGGTTTGGGGGTTTTTAATCCCATTTCAAAGGAAGAACTATATCCAGGTAAAAAATATATGAATACGCGTAAGAATAAATTGCATCTGCTGTATAGCAAGACATCACCTTTCAGTGCACTGCAAAGGGCCACATCCTTAACTGAATTATGAAACTATTTAATTAGCTCCAAAACTAGTAAATAAAATTTGCACTCTGTGTGGTAACAAATGCTCATTGTGCCAGCAAATGTCAAGAAGAGTGGAGGTCGCGGGGGAGTAGTGAGATATCGGCTGAACTCCGCATCTCAGCAATATTCATATACTCTTCGTAGCTTTAAACGTAACAATGAGGGCCAGGAAGGGGACATTTCGGTGCTTAGCAGACATTTGCTAAGATGCTTTCTTGTCTTGGGGCCTTAAAACTTGCCTCTTGTGCTGCCCCAGTGCTGCTGGCAGGAGTTCTCCTGGCTGCTGGAGACGGAGCATCGTTGGCACAGGAGAAGTACAATCCACAGCCAGCACTGTCTTGTTTGGAACAACGGCCTGGGCTTGGGGGTCAGATGGAAAGGAGGAAAGGAGAAAGAAAAGATTGCCTCACCCATTCTCAGAGCAACTTTATCACTTACTATCTAAGGAAGGAAACTGCTGCTTGGCTATCAATAACTTTAATCACAGGGTTTCATAGGTGTTTTTCTTGAATCCACAGCCCCTAGAGTCATGTGGTTATGGGAGACTTCCCAGTTTTATTGACATTTAACTTTCTCTAAAACCAGCAAACTTAGAACTTTGACCATTAAAAGCTTCAAACACGGAAAAATAAAAGATTCCTATGTTTGTTATTAAAAACTAAATAAATAAAAAATGAAGGGCCTAACTCAACATTCATAGTCCAAAGGAGAGAACTCTTTTTAAATGTGTGGTATACTCATACTCACCTGATCCAGAGAGCACAGAACCCAAGTATGTGAGCTGCAGTGGCCAAAACACAACAGCTGCTAAAGCATGAAGCCCATCTTTGAAATATCTTCTCTCCACTGCTCCCGCTTTTCCTCCTGTCCAGCACTGGTTGAACATCTTTGCAGCACACTGACCGAGTTCCTCCTTCCTGGGAAGTGGTGAGATGTGAGCACGGTGGACCCTTGGTTCACTTCAGATGACCACAGAGGAATACCTCTGCCCAGAACCGATGCCTCGTCCCTGCCCCTCTCAATGCCTCCCTGAACACCTTCCTGTGCTGAGATGAACAAGAGGTTTGTGCCACACAACATAAAGAATATCAAACTGTGGGTCAAACTGGTGTTTCTCCTCCCCCCTACCTCCTGGCTTTCTTTTAGATTGCAAGCCCCCACATGCTGGATGTGAGAGAAGCACCAAGCACTGGAAAGGTTTGGTACAGTAAATAAGCTTAAATGTGGTGAGAGGAAGAAAGCTTGGTTACAGTGAGGCTTTTCAAACTTATAAGCTTTGGTGCCAAGAGCACATGTCTTTAAAAAGAAAAAAAAAATTACCCCACCTCCCAAAAAAACAAACCAAAACCAAATCACTTAAGAAAAATCTTAACACAGGATCTTATGTCAGCCAGAGCTCTGGGTATGGAATGGGGCAGGACAAACCCTGAGCTTTTCAGTATTTGAAAGCAGGTGTGCATACTTCTGGCTGGCATTCTGTATTTGTTCCTCTCTAGAAAAAAAAAAATCTTATTAAATCCTTTTAAACATTTCAAAGCAGCTGGGCAGATTTGACCATCTTTCTCCAAACCCCCTGCTTTTATTTAAAAACCAAAAAAACCCAACCTGAACTCTTCAAATCTCCCCAAGGAAATTAACTACAAAAAAACCCTATGTTAATGGAACATTAAAGTTGCAATGTAAAACCATAAAAGTCAGGAAATTCAAAGTTAGGTCTCCCGTGGTACCTCTAAGTCTGTCACCTCACACACATGCAGTACAATGGGACCCTGAGAAACGAACAGTCGGGGTAAATACAGGTACCTCGCCAACTGCTCGGGTATTTTCCTGCTTGCTGAGGTTGGTTGTTGCTCGGGGACTGCACCAGTGCAAGCAGTGCTCAGCACGGGGCTGCTCCACGGAGTGTCACCCAGCAGCAGCGCTGTGCAGGCAGAGGCAGCCAGCGCTCGTCTGAGCCGAAAAGCAGCAGAGATGCACAAATTTGTGTTTCTTTTATGTGTAACTTTAGCATAAGGTTAGTTAATCTTAAGCAGCACCCATACAAGAGCTGTGTTTGGGCAGGAGATCAAGTTCTTCGTAGAAAGATTTTAGAAGGAAGGAAAAAAAAAAAGGAGAAGAAAAAAGAGGAGGAGGAACTGGGGCAGCTGTGCACGAGCGATGGCAGATACCTTATTCTGTGATTCTGTAAAAATAATATTGTAGCGATAGCATTTATGAGGGGGATTTATGGGACAATTTTGCAGCCCACATGTGTATAAGAGTCACCAAAGCAATTCATATCAAGGAAAGAGGGCAACACATTTCAGCAAAGCAATTTTTAACAAATATCCTTCCCGATATGCAATATATATATTTATATAATCGAAGGGCTGTGCACAATAAAGCAAGCAGATCAGTATCTTTCCCCAGTTTTAGCTTTTGACACCTCCTCAGTCCTGAGCATGAACAATGAGCTGCCACTCAATAAGCACAACTGACCGGAAGAATCAAAACAAATCTTGGAAAAAAATTAAGTTATCATTCATTAGCTCTCTATCATTTGGCCACCAGTAGGCTGCAGGATATGAGGGCCATTTAATTAGGCCCTGCACTACTCTCTGGTGTGAAAAAGGCTCTCAAAAGCTTTGATTCCCCACAGCTTCACAGCAGGAAGTTGTTGGCGATAATTGACACAGGATTTCCTTGTTAACCAGCAGCAGACATGCTGGATTAAAGCGACAGAGATCTAGAGAAGAAAGTGAAAAGAGATAAGAAGCTCGGAAAGACTTCTGCTTATTTTGCACTTGAGGATGATGAGCAAATAGCAATAACAAACTGGAGTGCTGCTCTCTGTGAGTAAGGCCTCTACTTATCAGACCCATTTCAGCTTGACTGATCAAAGATTGACTTCCCTTAAAATAACATAGGCCTGGGGTTTGTTAGTTTATTAAGCTGCAGGTTTTATGAATTATCGCAGTTTTAAAGATGGATTGCAGTTTATGTGAAGGAGTAGAGGATTATCAGGTTTTCATCTAAACAATTATAAAATATCACAGCTGAAAGCTTACTTGCAAATGACATCATTTTCTCCTGCAAACTAAACAGGTCATTGTATGCCTTCATATAAGCAAGTGCACACATATACTAAAATTAACTCTGCAGCTGAGATGATAGCCCAGTAAAATCTGTATTTTAACTTCCAGAGTGCGTGCAGGCCCTACATTCCCTTATGCTGTTCCAAAGGTAATTGTATTTAATTTTTGACCAGGACCTTTTAGGTCTAGTTACGTTAGGGAAAGGAAAGAGAGAAATGGTCTATTGAAATCTTTCTTTAAACGTGGTCATGATAAATGGTACTGAAACGGATCCACATGAGTATAGTTAAATGAAATGTCCACTTTAGAGCAGAGACAATTATTGGATATCACTTAATAACTTAACCTTACAACAGCACATGTGGCATTAATAAAGAACTGAGAGTAATAAAAGCTACTACTACTATGCTCAGTGCATGCAGGCAGGTGTGTGTATGTGTGAGTAGGAGCCAGGGGAAAACCAGGACATTTTGGGGAGCAGGGGAAGGACAGAAGACCAAGGCAGGAGAAAGAGGTGGAAAGGGAGAGGCAGGTGCAGTCAGGGGAGGGACACTGGCAGGCAGGGTCAGTACCTGTTATCCTGAGCCATAACCAACAACTCTTTGCTGGCTACGACCTGGGAACTCCCTCATCCCCGCTCCCTCTCCTTTGAGCCCTCCAGGGAACTGCACAGTCCTGGGCCACCAATGGGTTACCACAAAACCCAGAGGAATTCCCAGGGTGTATTCCCTCTGCTGGGAAAGGGGACAGATTGTGTGAGTGTTGCTGGGTCCAGGATCCTGCAGCTAAACTGTGCCTGGAAATATCTACAGCATGGAGAGGACCAGGAAAAAAGCTGTCCATGGGGGTACATGTTACACCTAAAACATCAAGAGCCCTAGGTATTTTTGGCTGAAAAGCAGCAGTTCAACTGCATGAAACAGTGGAGGTATCAGTAATTATTTTTATTCCAGTGCAGATACTGCTGCTTAGTAACTTCTTAAAACAATAGCAAAACACTTCCCACCTCTGACCTTTGTTTTTGAGGTATTGAATAACTCCTTTCAACCACTGCAACAGGTTCTGAGCCCAGAAACTTGTCTTGCAACTGAAGTCAGGAGAGCAGGAAAAAACACATAAAACCAGTTTAAACAATGTTTTAAAATCCTAAAAAGTCAGCAGTGTTCTCTGCAATGAATGTAGCACATGCACCATGGAGAACTGTCTCATAGCAGTTTCAGCACTGCTGTGTTTGGGTTCACCGTTGACTTCAGCACATCTAAGTAATGCTACTATCCTCTTGGAAACTCCATCCTAAGGTCCTAGGCAATTCCATAAACAATCTCATAGTTTAATGATTTTCTTAGGGGTATTTAAAAAGTGTTAGCAATGAATTATTATTTATTTTAGAGCAGCTTCTCCCAGTATGACCAGACTGGCAAAATGTTTTTAAAATTGCATCTTCTCCTTCCTGAAGTTAGTTCTGCTCAAGGAAGTGATGCAAAGCCCAGGCAACCAGCTATGCACACCGGACACCAGTGAAACTGCTCAGGTTATGATCACCCTTGGTGTCTTTTCAGTCTTAGCATTCTTTTTTCATGATAATGAATTACATTTTGCAAAGTGGTGGACTGTTATGACAGAGATTATAATGTAAACTGATGAATTAAAGACTGCTTATGTTTGACTTAGGTGGGCATTCACTGGAGATGAACCAGAACCAAAGATCTGGTTATCAACAACCCTTATTGCAGTCAGAGAAACCAAAACCCAGACCCACACTTCTCATCTGCTTCAAATCTCTGACATGAACTCCATTCAAATTTGAGGTTAGAAGACCTTAGACTCCACTGACAGAACTCCTCCCTTACAGTTCTGCGTATCTATAGCCCTTCAACAAATGGAGTTGAAAAGCTCTATCTTAATTATGTAGTTTGCTAAGTCCTTTTAATTTCCTTTCTGACCTGCTCCATAATTCCACCCATCGTGCTTACCTCTGGTAAGCTGGTTGTACACGAACTACTTATCACGTTCTCCTGCTTCGTAAGAGCCTGACACGAATCTTACTGGAACCACTGAACATTCCTGTGGAGCCGTGTGCCATGTTGCTCTGTCCCACCACCAAAAAAAACAGCTGATGGAAAACAAGGAGGCTCTGGTTCAGCACTTCAGGGTGTTTGTGCAGCCTGTTCTTATTCTGCACAGAGCAGAGAGCTGCAGGCAAACACACTGGGCCCTTGTGAAGGAGGAGCACCACTATATGTCCTGGGGTAGGCATCGGTTTTTGTTTTGAAATACAGAATGTCTTCATATTTTAAAAAAAAGCCACTTTTGCACATTTTGAAGACAGAAACGTGGGTTTAGTGAGTTTCTTGCTATTTTTAATATTTATTGCTTTTGATAATTCTTGCAGATTTTAATGGTAAAGAACTAAATTAAATTACAATTAAATTTCTTTCAGTTCCTTTAGTTCCAGAGTTGAATGTATTTTTTTCAAAGCTAACATTACTGCTGTGGACATATAAACAGAATGACACACATTTATATTTTTTTACGTAATGTAAACAAAGACTCTATTTTACTTTTGACACAGAAAATTGAGATTTGTGGTCAACTTGTAACTAGCTTCAAGGACTAATTCACCTTAATGCTAGCAAAAGAATTTGTTAATTTTCCTGGGAAAGAAGGTTTCTTTAATTCACATATCTACATATGGTAGATATGATTCTTTCATTTGCTATGGCATTTGATAAAATCCTACTTTCATAAATGATGCATCTGCTTTTAATGTCTTAAATCCTGTGATTGAATAGACAAATCTTCCCCCTTGTCTTGGGTTTTTTTTTTAATATTTAAAAGGCCTTACTGCCTTAAAACATACATCAAGCAACATTGTAATAGAGAAATACACTTTTAAGACAAAGTGACAGATTTACATATCTGTGTGATGTGACTCTCTTGACAACCAATAAATGCATTATATTGATGAAGTGAATATGTTCTCTATCTGGTCATTTTCAACTGGAAACTAATAACCAGCATCACCGTATCAGGCATGCAATAACCTGGGTTAAAACTAGGTTCATCAAATAAATCACTCAGGAATTTTTCTATTTCTTTCCCAAGACACGTTGCACATCTGCTTAGTGAAAGGAGGAAAGAAGCAATATTTCTTTGATCAAAGTCTTTTTTAATATCCTTGTATCTGTCCTTTGGGAATGCTATCTCTGGACTTCGGCCGGGGAGAGATGCTCAGCATCTCCTGAGAGGTGCTAAGCACCCTTTTACTGCCGTCAGGCTGCAGCAGGAATATTCTGTTCCTCACAAGACAGGGCTCCTTCAGAACAGTCGCTGACGCTACATTGCTTTTAATGATTCAGGGAATGACACAAGTTCAAAATTTCTAAAAAACAAAACACAAGGTGTTTTTAATGAGTCCCAGTTTACATCAACAGCTTTCAGGAGTAAAAAAAAAAAAAAAAAAAAAAAAAATTCTTAGGCTGAAAAGGATACTGCATTAAATTTACTCCAAGCCTCTATCTCATGGACATGAAACACCTATACATATGTAGGGATCTCTAAGAAACACTTTGAAAAGCTACGTTGTGCTTTTAACTTTTTATAAAAGTCTTATTAATATCATTTAGAGTAGCCATGTGGCTGGCTTCCTGCCTGGCCTCTTTTACTATGGGCTTGGCAGTCGTTATCCCAAGCACACACATGTGCGGAGGGAGCTGGGCGTGGGCAGCAGCCATCTCACCGAGGCGGCTGGCTTTTGTCATATTTCAAACTGGCAACCCTAATGCCTGATCTTACAGGATACAAACCTCCTCCGAAACTCCCGCAGTCCAGGCAAGGCCTGGCCTGGCACAGGCAGATCAGAGTTTTATTTCGGTGAGGGTGACTGCAGAAATGTACAGGCAATGGGGAATTTTTAATCTGCTTCCGTTTCTGGTGGAGCCACTGAGAGCTGGGGCAGGACTGGAGGATTTGCAGGAGCAAACTGTTAAAATGCACCCCCGTCTCAACCCTTCTGGCTGTGGGTATGGGGCTGTTCCTTGGCTAGGTGGTAGCAGACATAAAAGTGGCATCCATAGCCCAGCCTTGCTCAGGTTTCAGGTCAGAAGCATGTTGAAAACATGCAAGAAACAATGAAGCTGGTGAAGAGTCTAGTGACACGTATCACATGAGCAGTGGCTGAGGGAACTGGAGTCATTTGGTCTGGAGAAAAGGAGGCTCAGGAGAGAGCTCATTGCTCTCTACAGTTACCTGAAATAGGTCGTAGTGAGGTGGGCTCAGTCTGCTCTGCCATGTCTCAAGTGAGAGGATGAGAGAAAATGGCCTTGGGTTGCACCAGGGGAGGCTCATATTAGATCCTAGAAAGAAAAAATCACTGAAAGAGTTTTTAGGCGTTGGATTACCCAGGGTGGTGATGGACTCACCGTCTCTGGAGGTGTTCAAGTGGCGTCTGGATGTGGCACTTGGGGATAAGGTTTAGAGGTGATTATGGTGGTGCTGGGTTTTGATGGATGGACTAAATTAATTTGAAGGTCTCCTTCCAACCTTGATGGCTCTGATTCTGTGAAAACCTGGTGATAACACAAAGAAGGGAAAATGGCAGCTACACTGTTTTTCTTAATCTGGAGCTTGCCAGCTGGTAAATGTGGCAGAGAAGGCTGCAAGTGCCTCAAAGAACAGCCTGTCAGCATCCTGGTGGGTCCTGGGCCCACAGTCCCGCCAGGGACCTGGGCCCCCTCTACCCATCCGTGCTGCCACAGAAGAAGCAAAGCTCTGCAGGAAGCACAGGTCAAGTCTGCTGAAGATTCCTGGGTTTCTGCAATCTACTTTCCTTTTTATGGTGGGGCAGAAAAGCACAGACGCAAACCAGAAAAAGAATTTGGGTAGGAGTTGGTTTCACACGCTTAAGGCCAAACACTCGAATTGAACTTTTAAATTGGACAGTATGGACCTGGTGTCACTTCTCTTGCCTGCTCCCTAGGCACTACCTGAGAATCGGGTCTCTCATGCAAATTACAGTGAGGTGTGTTGTAGGCCCAACTCCATATTTCTAGGCAGGGCCTCTGGCCACAAAGTCACCCCATGTTTTTCATTATAAAGGCCCATTTCCATCACCTGCACAGGTAGACTTTTTCTCACGTTTTCTACTTTACTTGGGCTTGGATTTTTAGGTAAGACTACTGCAGAAAATACTTGACAGGGATTTCTTTCCTATAGTAAAGGATGTGTCACCTGCAATTCTGTACAAATCTATGTCCATGCAGCTTTGGCTCTTGCTGCCAGAGTTTTGTTAGTACTTCAATTTACACCAAGAATGCTCCCTTCCCAAATAGCATCTCCCATGCAGCTGGATCCTCTTAGAAAATAAGGAGAATACTGTAAGGAGAAAGGAAGATGTCAGGGGACAGAGACAGGCAGACCTTCAAACATATTTCTACTAGATCCTGCCTTTGTATGTAGGAATAAAGCTGCAGAACTACTCTGTTGGCAATAAATAGGTGGGAAACCCACCTGCTAAGCTGAGTTCTCAGCCCTCTCTTAAGGCTGCACCATAGATGGGATAACAATCTACTAGCTCTGTTTATTGTTCTAGTTACAGAATTGACAAAACATATAATCTGAAATCAAAGTAAATCCACTCAGTTGTTATATGTAATAATATATATAGGATTCAAATAATGCATAAGAAACAATATGATTACCCAAAAAAAAGCGGTAATCTATATTTTCAGTTAAACATTACTTAAATGAGAGCATTTTAAAGACAGTGTAATTTTCCAAACAAACTACTAGATAACAAACCCAAGGAAAAGCAGACACAAACTGCTGTAAATGTGTGTATGATCGTGAATGCTGTCTTGCATTTATATGAGTGTTTCATGACTATTCACCTGAAAATGTATCACTTAAGGAAGCCATATTGAAGTGTAAGAGGTTCAGGTGAGTAGGTTGGAATTATTTGTGATACCCTGTTTACTACCACAAAACAAAATTCAGAATGGTGCTCACTAGATTTCCACCCCATCTAAGATCTGAAGTTAAATCCCAGTGCTACTGATTCCACAGGGCTTCTGTCTTTGTTCAGGAGATAAGTGGGATTGGAAAGCTCTTGATAACTTGACATGGGCCCAGCAGCTTTGGATTAATTTCACTCAAAGATTTCCTTGCATGGATGTCATATAACTTTTAAAAAGTCATTTGTACCAAAAAAAAAGAGGTACGGGATCGCTGAATTAACCTCACATTTAATAGAAAAGGAGAAAAACCCACTTATTCTGTCCTGGAAGTAAAAGGTGGTTTGGATGCAGATCTCCAAGGGTGCAGGTCTGTAGATCTCCCTTCCTCCAGAGCAGGAGTGAGGAGGAGGAAGGCTAAATGTGATAGATCCTGGCTCAAGGTCCCCTTCTTCCAGACTTCCTGCAGTAGCAAGGAGGAAACAGCACTGGGTGGAAGATGTCTGCGAGGAGCAGTGGCTCCACGGGCAATGGGGCAGGTGGAGAGTCTGCAGTTCTCACTTCACTCTGTGTTAGAGCTGCACCTGAAATAAAAATATCATCTTACATACTGAAACTCTGAATTCTGAACTGCAGTTACATGAGAAGTGAAAAAAGGAGAATATTCGCCTATCTGTTGATGGCAACATCTCGTGACAGAGGCAGCTTTTGCCAGTGCTCTGAGCTTATGTTGTATTTATTAAAAACTGGTAGTTGTGCTAGTAGCTTGCTTTGTTTTTTAACTCCTAAACATGAAAAGCAAATGTGAATCAACCTCTTTAAATTAAATATGAGAAACAATTACGTTTTGACAGTTTAATTGCATTCTTCCTCCAACATGGCATTCTAAACAAGATACCACATGTATTTAGCATGCTGATTATATTTTTAGATTGTTTTGCAATTAAGAAAGTATCCCTAAAAGAGATAAAATAATTGGTTGACTAAATCACTATTTCTTGAGGGAATAATATTAATGTTGAATGGCTATATCCATAATAATTAGCTTTTAAATCACTGCTTAAAGGTTTTAGGTTTTAGCCTTCAAAATTGTATCTGTCATTCAATTTGCTTATGTTAAAAAAAAAGGAAAAGATCCAACCATTTCCAGCAAAACAGCCTTCAGTGTAACTGAGAGAATCTCATGACTTTCAATGGCAAAAACACCCCAGACACCCAAAATGTCTTTCCTTAGGACTGTCCTAATCTATACCTCTGATGGTCATTGTGCTATTGATGCTGTAAATAGAAAAAAAAAGAGTACTAAGTTATTTAAAAATCACTGACTATTTAAGTACATTCCAGCTTCCCTGGAGTACTGGGTGACCTTCACACTGCTTTTTTTATTTTGCATAAGGCGCTTCCTTACTTTTGTTGATAAGAAAGTAAAGATTAAATATCAAAAATTTTCATGAGTTTTGTTATTCCTCAACAGTTGATTGCAATGGGATGGTGGAATCTGAGTTGGAAAAAGAACACCTCTGTTACCCAGGCTAAAACTGCCTCTGGTTGACAATGTTCTGAAATTTCCTTTTAAAAATAAAGTAATCTATTTAAAAGAGGGATGTTGGAATCAAAAATTCAATTCTGTTGAAAAAAACCCCTGTGTTTATAATTATCATTTCAACCCACAAACATGTGCCAAACATCTTTTTTTATTTTTACAGTGTATTTTTGTTTTACTTTTCATACCAACAACGAGCTAAAAACACATCTCAACTTCTTCCAGTGGAGTCAAGGCAAGCTTTTATTCTGAGCCTTTTCTATGTAAATCTGTGCAAAGCCGAGCCAGTATTCAGAGAAGACACACAGTAGGCTCATGATTCACAACAAGACCATATGGAATTTGCTGGAACTTGATTTTAAGATACCAAATAAAGTTGTATTTAGGAGCAGGAAAGCGAGAGGCTGAACTCCAGCTGAGTCTGAAGCAACATTGTTAAGTCTTTTCATTAGGAATATAAAGTTTGACCTGCTTGAGATGCTCTTTAAGGTACATTGGTTTCATACATTTCCTACTCAGGAGCTTACAGAAATATGTGGGTAGGGATGCCAGTAGTTCACAGACGAGTGGCTTGTAAGGGGAAAGAGAGGTTAGCCCAAGCACATGGGTCAGAGTGAAGAAGACGTGCTGGTGAGAAGCAGAGTGCAACGATGCTGAACGCTCCAACCAGCTGAAAATGTTCCCAGGCCCCAGCAGCAGTGCTCGTGCAGAGAGGGGCTGCTTTGGCAGGGTTAAGAACACGACCAGGTAGGCGGCGAGAGAGAATGGGATTGCCCAGTAGACATAGCTGGAGCAAGCACACATACATTTCAACACACAAACTCACAGCACCACACCTTACCTACTCTTCTGTAAAAGGCCTGAGAATGCATGATCCACACTGGTTGTTGAAATAAATGCCTTTAAGTATTATAGTGCAATGTAATTCTATAAAATAACTGGCAAACATAGGGCAATAAGAGATCTTTATTTAGTGCACAGTCCCAAGTAGGTCCCAAAGAAAAAACAGGGTAAAAAGCTGTACCTCATCATGTATGGGAAATTATTTCGGAACTGTTTCCAAACCGGGATTTGGAAAGAAATAAGTGGTGGCAAGACATAGCCATGAACCCTTTCCACCCATCGTTCCTGAACTGTGAAAATCATGAAGAGAGTCCCCATAGGAACCTGACAGAGGGCTGCACTCCTTTTACATGTTTCTGGCTTTTCAACAGCAACGTGGATATCCAGTACAGGACATTGCTTCCCCACAGACCTTGCCATGCTTGAGATGATGGGTCTGTGTTTTACAGGCTGAGAGCTGACCTATCTCCTTTTTAAGTCAATGGCTGTTTCCTGATTGCAGATTGTCAAAAACAGCACCAATATCACAGTGGCTGGAGTTGGAATAATTACACCCAAATGAGCTTTTAGGTAACAGGTTTTGATAGCAGCTTATCAATAACTGACAGCTGGTGCATTGATAGAAAGGAGCTGAGCAAAGATAGCTTCTTATGTGCCAGCTTCTAAGTGACAGCACAGACATCCAATTCAGTGGAGTTACAGCCACCAAATCTCAGAGTCACCTCATTCCTTGTGCTGCCCCAGCCTTGCTGGCCTTTCAGCCAGGTTACCAGGTTGCATGAGATGAGCACTAGCCCTGAAAAACTTCGTGCAGGGTTGCAGAGACTCATCAGGCAGGGAGCGCAATGGAAGGCAGAGGAGTAAGTAAGAAAAAGAGAATTCCCTGTTTCAGCAACAACAAAGTGTTACATGAGCTCAGCAATCCCTCCTCCACACTGCATAAGTTGTATCCAGTGCAACACAGATTCCAAGTCATAAGGCATTATTTTTATTGGAAGATGGGAGTATAGACAGGAGAGCTGCAGGTTCAATTGATGTCAGCGGCTGAAGGGACTGCTCTGCCTTTCCTTCTGTGAACAGCCATTAGTGCCACTTAAACATTTTTGTAAAGACACAGTGGTCACCCCTGTCACTTGTTAATGGTCCCTAACAAAGGAAACAAAGTTGAGCCTGTTATTTGTGGACGTATTTAGCTGAGTTTGGCAGGGAGGGGAAGATCAGACATTTGTCACAAATATACCTGTATATCTGATAACTGTAGTGAGTGAGCCTTGTGCTTCTGAGAGCCTGCTAACCACCTCCAAACAGCAGTATCACGCAAAATTTTGTTGTGGTTCAAAGGAGATACTTACACCAAATATGTAGAAGCAGTGATGGGCAGAACCACTTAAAAGATCAAGTTCCAACCATTTCTGGGACACTCAGTAAAATAGGTTGATTGATGGACAGATTTATTTCTTATGATGAACAGCCAATATTCCTAAACCAGATCCCAGCACTTCAAGAGTCCTGTCACCAGGATCCCTCTCTGGAGTGGTTGCAGGGAGGCAGCTCAGGTAAGATTTTTATCTCTGTGCATTGTCTGAAGGAACCAGGCAACCAGTTTCTTAACACAGGTGCTTGAGGGAAGGGTCCAAAGGAAGTGGGAATGAGCCACTCAGAGATGTAGGACCAGCAAGCTGGTGCTTTCATAGACCTGCACCTTTCTGCTGCAACAAAAAAACTGGATACATTTATGGATCTGTAGCATGTTGCTGAGATTCCTTCCCCAGCTGTCTTAATTCAACAGGTCTGATCCAACCTAGATACACCGATGAAAAAGACATGGGAAACCTCTAGTTCAGAGTTAAGCTTTGGACTTAAACAATAGTCAGTTTTTGGCACAGGGGACAGATTTCAAGTGAGCACAAATTGGTGAGCTACAAATTTAGAAAGGGGGCAAATTATTTAGATTCAGGACAGATATTTTGGGGAAAACAGACCAAAAGTAATATCTATTCTAAGGAAAAATACTGATAAACTGTGGAATTACAGGCCAGCTCTTTCTTCTTTTTCCTTATAGTCTGGAGTATGCCTTGTAGCTCATCATATTTTTGGCTTCTGGCACACATTTTATTAACTTCCATTATGTACAGAAACAAAACAGACCACTATTTTAAAAAAAATGTGAGTACAAAAAGAAATATAATGGCATATTCAAAGAGTAATTAAAGACTCTTACAAAAGTTAAAAGCTGAGAAGAGTTTGAAAGACTTTCATACACAAAATATTATACAAAAATTACATGAAGCCATTCGCATCCACATTTGTGAGCCATGTGACTTCCCCTGAGATTTAGTTTGGCTTCTCCATTTAAAGCACTACAGATACTGGAAACTGGGGACTAAAAATTTGGCTTGCTATCAAACCCAAGTTTCAGTTCAGATGATGCAGGAGCAACCAACAGAATCGGACCTCACTTAACTCGTTCCAGGCTGCTCAATTACTGTCACCATTAGAAATTGCTTCATATGCCAAAACCCTTCAAGCCCAACACAGCCTGATAAAGATGCCTGCAAAGCTAAGAACTGCAAAACCCTCAGCATAATGTGCATAGGCTGGATGCTGTCAGGGACGCAAGGTATCCAGGAACACAGGTTTGGTTTTTTTCTGTTCTTGCTGTTCTAGAGATCTAGTCTGATCTGACATACTTGTGAGTGACACACAGACCGCAGGAAGCATGGTCATGCAATATGTTGTCAGCTGCCTTGTGATCGTGGAGCTGGACTACCAGCAAGGTAAACCCTGATAGCTGTTGGATTGGTCTTGCTCCTCCTGTTATTCTTTCACAGTCAGTATTTTGCTGCACGCAAAAAGCCCTATCTGCTCCCCAGGTGTAATATAGGCTAAAGATGTTCTGCAGAATATGCAAGAGAATCTACAATAGTTTTAGCCATGTCCTGTGAAAGAAATGTGTCCAAGGGAAAGACTTATATTTAGATTGTCACTGTCTCATGGACATTAATGAAAAAGGTGGAGAGGCTGCTCAGAAGTTTCTTCGCTTTCGTTGTGCACAGCAGAAATGGGCGTCACAGCAGCTCTAAAAACTTCACTATGCGACAACTGTAGATCGACAGGAAAAAGCTGTAGCTATAAGAAAATGATGGTGGGTATTTTTGTAACTATCACAAAAGCACCTTAAATTAGTTAGGTGGTGAAGAGGATAAATGCAGGTTAAATAGTTATTAAGTTGAGCTTCCCTAAAAACCACAGTTTATAGGTATAACTGAATGAAACTTGCTGCGAAATCTACAACAACACCGAAAGCTGAGCTCAATGTGCTGAGGTTCAGTTTCCGGGTCAAATTGTGACCTCATGTAAACAGTTTCCATAAAGTAAATGGGCCTCAGGCAACTCATCCCGCTAAAGGTTGGGCCTAATATTTGTTGTTAAAAAAATTTCCAAATCTACAGGTCTTTTAAATGAACATGCACTTTGCCCCTAGCAAAATCTAACAATTATCATTCTGCTGCAAACTCACTGAAAACCACCTTTCTTAGTGTGGTTCTCACCTGAAATCTTTTGTAGTTTCCATAATATTTTTGATTGAGATTTAAGGGACAACTTAAGAATTAAAGTGGAAGCTTAAAAGGGCGGAAACCCACACGAACTAAAAATAAAAATCCGTATATAACCAGTGTATGAACCCAGCTCATAACTTCAGAGCAGCAGACGGTGAATACCCGGAGGCTCCTGACCCCGTGCCATCTGCAGGACCTGCAGCACCCAAGCCCCTGCCTCCGTACCACCCATGTCTTCATATTGCTGGCAGGGTTTGGAGTGTATTTACTGACCTAGGTATTTCTGTGAGATTTTTCTCCACCTCATATCTGCGGCTGATGGGAAGTCATTAAAAGATGTGACACAAGACTTTAACTGGATGATGTGGTGAGAGGGCCGTTGGTTTTCCTCCTGTCCCTCCCCAGCATGCAAGATGCAGGAGGACTGGGCCCAAACCTGAAAGCCAATCACATAAATAAAGAATGTACATGAATATACATAAATAAAATCATAGAATGATTTGGATTGAAAGGGTCTTAATGGTCATCTAGTTTCAGCCCTCCTACCATGGGCAGGGACAGCTTCTGTTAGACAATGATGCTTAAAACCCTATCCAGCCTGGCCTTGAACACATGCCCCAGGGATGGAGCAACCACAACTTCTGAGAGCAACCTGTTCCTGTACCTCACCACCCTCACAGGAAAGAATTTCCTCCTAATGTCCAATCTAAATCCTCCCTCCTTCAGCTTAAAACCATTCCCCCTTGTCCTATCACTGCATACCCTTGCAAAGAGTCCCCATAGAAATAAATTATCTTTTCATATAAAAATCTTCTAAAGCTCGTTTTCAGAAGAGTAATAGAACTGCCAGTCCAACACCTGCAGGGTTGGAAATAATTTACTTAGCCTGGCTGACTTTAAGGCAGGTTCTTCACTTGATAGATGGCCCAATTAAACATCTGTTAATCACGTTATCTCCTCCCGAGGTGGAATACCTGGTTCTCTGATGCTGTCTCCCTGCCAGATAACGGGGCTGGCCCCCGGGATAGCAGGGGGTGTCCCAGCAGGGCCGCGAGGAGGTGGCCGGGGCAGAGCCCGCGGCCGCCCCGAGGCAGCGGCTGGGGGCTGTGCCTCCCTCCCCCTCCGCACAACCTCCCCGTAACCTCGGGCTCCTGAACCCTCGTGTACATTTTAGGCCTTGATAATAAAGCAACATCTGCAAACTTACAAGTGCTTTACTCGAGTTAATTGAGTAAATTGAAGCAAGCTGCGGTGCAGGGGTGATCTATGATCCCAGGTTGCGGGCCGGGAAGGGAGACAACAGATTTACTGCAAAGACAGTGGGCGGCCTTTTGTTCGGGCCCTGGTTCACGGGAAGTTTGAGGTCACGAGGGATTAAAATATCTTCAGAAACAAATGGAATAATTTGGCTGAAATATAAGGCACGCAGTGCCAGCTCATGCCAGGAAACCAAGGGTGATTTATATGCCTTCAATCCAACACATTTTTCTGATGTCTGCCCCATTAGGTTGAATTTATAGATATTTTTTTTTTTTAAGAATATGTATCCTCGTCTCTCCTTTTCTGACATGTTTCTGCGCTGGGGAGCAGTTCCAAGGATTGCAAAATAAATAGAAGGGCGCATTACCTTGCATTCACAAGGGCAGGGGCCTGCCGTATTTGCATCTCAGGGGGGGGAAAAAAAAACAAACCAAAAAAAAAAAAAAAA
>VZRE01005077.1:683877-748916 GCA_013396775.1 Cephalopterus ornatus
AAAGAAAAGGAAAAAAGAGCAAACCAAAACAAACTCCCAACCTCCCATTTACTACACTTGTTTGGGAATTACTTATTAAAAAAGACATTAAACAGGTAATGCTCTTTCTCCTATAATCTGTACAAGTCATTAAGTTTAAGCACAATTCGCCACCTTGAAGCAATTGGATACATTGTAATTTGTTTTATGGTCTCACAGATGCAAGGTATTTGCCGAGCTATAAATACATAAAAGTGGTTTATACGAGCAGCCCGGACCCCGTGTGAGCTAGGAAGGGAGAACCTCTCCCGGTTTCCCTGTTCCCATGCACACACAGACACACATGCGCCCGGGCTCACGCACTGGCTCTGTTTACTTTTATTTTATTTTATTTTTGGGGTTTTTTTTTTTTAAAGCCTGACTCATTTTTAGCGGGATATATTGTCCCTTTTGTAGTTTCTCTGCCGCTTTATTAAATCCCAAATTCCTTACAAAACTGTACCATTTTAATAACACAAATCCACGCAGGCCATAAAGCTGTCGAAATGTCCCTCGCACCAGCCGTGATCAGCTGCAGTGATATCATCAGCCCTGATTAGCCAGGGCCCGTCACGCGACCAGGTTTTATTACAAGTGTCATTTACATTTTTGACAGTTTTACAAGGCTTAATGGCTTTGTATTAAATACATTGTGTTTCAAGGAAACTGGCAGTTCAGGGTATCTTGTAAATACAGAGCTACGGCATTTCCTCGGAGGCATTGCTGAGGAGGAACGAAACATCCAGCGTTTCTGTTGTAAACAGGGACATTTCACCAAAAACAAAAGTTCACCCAAACCAAAGCCCAAGTCCAAGTATCAAAAAAAAAAAAAAAAAAAAAAGCTAAGAAAAATATTTTCTTTTGTCTTTTTTTAGTATATGTATCGAGCTACACATGTCTTGTAACATACTAAAACGTTGTGCAGCAAAAGCATTAGCAATAACTGAAACACCTGAGGCACGTTCTCCACAGAAATTATTGGGAAAACACATTTGCAGAAGTTTTCTACAAAACTCTGTTTTATTGTTTGGTTTTCTTACAAATAAAAAGCACTGCCCAGGGGCATTGAAGTATTTCTGAACTTCTTTAACAAGCTGGTATCTATTTTTAATCTCACAAAAAAAACTTCCTTAAACTGATTATTTTTCACACGTTTTGTTCAGAAATGAGGTTGAAATTTGCGCCGTTAAATCTGCTTGGACTTTAGGGTTCTTTTGGGCCAAAGATAGAGATGATCAGAAGGAAGCATCAAATACTTTGAATGGCAGTAAGTTCAAAATCAAAATCTCTACTTTTGGTTATAGGCCAGTTATTTAAGAAATTAAAATTAACCCCCCAACCTGAGAATCACCTTGACACAGATAAGCATTTTCACAACAAAATCAAGAGCAGACTGACCACTTAAGACCTGTGCATCAAGTGTAAGTTTTCACCCCCTCAGAGTATCTACTTATGCATGTAATAGTTCTCTGACTGATTAAATTTGTGCAACCTGTTATTTACTATATGGATCAGGCTATCAATCCCAGATGTGTTTCATTCACTGCTGTTCCTGTGCCAATTTCTCAATACATGGCACAAATATCCCTTATCATTTACACACGGAGGTTTTATTATATTGATTATATCAGCATAATAAAACTGGTACAGTCTCTTTATAGTACAGCCTTTTCTTTATGTGGTGACTACTATGAATTTACTCACACCGGTAGAAATTCTCCCATTACTAGAGGAAGGAATGCTTTTGCTGCTACGGTAGAAGACACACTAGAGATTAAATATCTAAGTTAAAAAAATGAACAGTGGCAAAATAGTACTCTCAAATGAAATTCTAAAACCATCATAAAGAAAATTACTTTATCTTGGGCCTTAAATGTCAAAAAATTGATGTTGCTTCTTTCTCCAGCTTGATGTGAGTAAAATATTAGAACCGTTCTAATGCTTTTTGAGTGTAAAGTTCCTTAAAGTCTAAATTCATTAAGAAAAAAGTAATTCAATATATGATCACTCACCATCTTTTCTGGTGTCAGGGAGAAGTAAGGGACCTGGTGTCTGGTTTTACCATAAACACACACACACAGTAGTTTCAACTTTAGGTGGTTTCTAGAGATGATTTTGGCATGTCTCTGTATTTATTACCATGGAATTTTCAACCACCATACAGATTACTTAAAAGGGGGTCAGCCGTTTGATTCCAAGTACATCATTTCAGTGATGTTTGTAATCCATATGCAGATGATCTACTGAACCCATAGTTCCCAATGCAGAAGTGCTACAGTGTCCACAGAAATTATCCCCAAATGCTGTCAAAGTACAAGAGGAAGACAGGTATTTGCGATAAATCATGGTAGGGTACACCTAGTAAAATAAATCTGTCACCGCTTGCCCAGTGGAGCTTGCAGGCTGTTGTGTCTGCTGTTCCTTCCTCCCAGGCTGTGCTTTCTCCTAGAAGTAACCGCAGAAAGGCTGAATGTAATTTATGTTGTTCTTGAAGGCTCTCTCCTTGCATCACATACTCCATGCGACCTGCCAGAGCTCATCCCTTCCCAAGGTGTCTCCTCCCCAGCTGATGTCTGGCCAGCCACAGGGCATCTGAAGGTCTTCCACCCTTCCACACTGCCACATAACCCTTTGTTGGTGCTCTACAGAAGCCCTTTTGACCTAATACCAGCCATTTTCTCAATGGAGACCTGCCCACTGCAGGGTAGAAAGCGACTGGCATAGGTTCTTCCAACCCAATGCCTGTGGTAGCTGCATCACTTTTAGGCTGGTGGGAGGGAAGGCAGCAGCCAGACCCAAAACCCTCTTGGGTGGCACATGGGACCTGGAGGAACCATTCACAGGAGAGTGTTGCTCTTCCCCACACTCCCACCTCCTCTGTTGGCACTTTGCTGTTGTGGCTGAGGGACCCCTCTTGTGGGTTGACACCCAGACAGTCCTCGCTGCTGCCCATGGCTGCACAACCCAGAGCCAGCACCCTTGGCCCCTGCTGCCTGAGCAGCAGGTTGTGGGGATGGGCTGTTCTGTATTAAAGTTTGGAAATGAAAGTGAAAGCACATGTGAGACCTGCTGAACAGAACAGCAGAACTGGAGACTTAGCTGTATGCCAGAAGCCACAACCAGATAGAAATCACAGGTTAGTCAGGAAATTACTTGCATTTAATTTGAGGCCATGTCTCCTGGGAGGAGGCTGGCCTTTTCCTGTTGTGCAGCGATGTTGCCCCTGGGTATAATTTGCCTTTTTCATAAGCAAGGGTGCTATCTCCTCCTTCCTCAAAGAGACCTTTCAAAGCCAGCTGAGGGGAATCAAATGTGGCACATTAGCAACAGGACAATGGCAAAGTCATTATAAATTGACTTCCTTACTGTGAGCTGCAGTAATCTGGGTGTATTACTAGCATGATTCTGCAATAAAACTGAAGCAGCTAGTTCCCCCACTTGAATTAAAAACACCTTCTCCCTCCCAACTTCAGAGAGGTAAGGAGTGCTCCCACCCTCTGGGGATGAGGTGAGGAGCCCAGCAGATAAGGATTCTGCTCCTTGCGTATGTGCCCAAGGGAAGGATCCTTTCCAAGCAGGCGTGGACGTGGCTAGAGCATGGCCATGGCCATGGCATGTAGACCACTCTGTGAGGCTCAAAGGAAGAAGCATCAGACTCATCAGTGCTTCCTCCACACGCAGTAAGCCATGGCAGCACAGCTGCCACGTGGCCGAATTTCCTCCCAAAAGGAGCCTCCCTCAGCAACTAAGGAGGTCATCTCTGACAACTGTAATTTAGAGCTGGAGCAAAAGTTGGTGCACTGCTCTGGCTCCCAAATTTCCCAGGTGCTGCAGTCAGCAAGGCTGCACTGCCAATGGCTCCGCAGCAGAGCCAGGGCTGGAGGAGCCATCTCTAAAACAGCTAGGATGCTAGAAGGTAAAGCATCTGCCAGTTTTTCCCCTTGTATTTTTTCCCTCACACCTTCCACACAAACAATGGCAACTTTTACAAGCATGTGTCTGCCATAAAATGAGGACTCACTAAAAATAACATTTCATTCAAAGCAAATAGGTTTTTAAAGGTGTGTTTTCTGCAGGGCAAGGGTTTTTTTAAGAGTTCTTGGCTCTTGCTTCCAAAGAATTCATTAAAAATGTTACTCTGGATCAAATGAACAAATTCTTGATATAGTTACGAGTTTTCCCCTCTTCTTAACTTAAATTCAAAAATTAATAGTTGTGCTCAAGAATAATTACTATCCCTATTCGAGATGTTTTGGTACCACATCTGTGTTCTCGACACCATTTCTCATGACAGGTTATTCAGCGTCAGCAACTTTGTATTTTGCGGCTTTTTGGCAATTATTGACTCTCAGTGTCCCTTGCATAGAGCATCCCTCCTTTACATCAGCTGTGCACAAGGCACATGCAGAGTTCATTTGCTGGAAAAGCCAAATCCGAAAAGTCTGATACTAACACATCCCTCTCCATAAACTGTGATAAGATTCCACATGATCATCCCTTTAGCAAAATATGAGCAGGATTAGTCACATGGGCCTCCAAAATTAGTGATTTGCATCGCATTTGCAATGGTTATTTTTCCTTAAGCTTTCCAGTATCACTGATTTTGGGCACCAGCTCTTCCCATTTTGCACAACCTGAGCCATCCAGCAGCTCAGCCGCATGGACACAGCACGTCCATCCCAAAGCACCAGTGTTCCTCTCTTCCCAGGACATGTCAGAGCACCAGTAAATAGCAAAGTAATGAAAGAAATTAAACAGAAGCAAACAAAACAAACCCACCAGCTCGGGAACTGCAGCCTGGCCTGCCTTGAAGGGGTTAATGAATTCCAGTTCGCTATAAGTTTGGGTAACTAGGACTTTCCCATGGCAATAAAAGTTCACATTAAACTCAGGTCTTGGTTCCTCAGGCCTCACACAATCTCTTTCTCAAGCAGAACCATGGGATGCTGGTGGGAGTTCTGCCGCAGAGGTGGGGTGAGGAGGGCCCTCGGTTGGGGTGATCCTGTCTCAGGGGACAGAGATTCTCTGCCAGCTCCGGGTGCAGGATCAGGCCTACCTTGGGCTTCCAGGACCGGGCTCAGGTAATTCCAGCCAGGTAGGCTGGGAAGAAAAATATACTCCTTATATTTCACAAGTTCTGCTTTCCACATATGCTTAAGAAAATCTATTTACAATATTAAAACAATGTAGACCATAAAAATAGTTTAGTGGGCTACCAAAAGATTGAGTTAAGCCCTCATCTAATTAAAAATATCCCACTAGCTGTGACTTTGTAGGGGCAATTTAAAATAATTCTGGAAAGTAGTGTCTCCTGGGGTTATAACGTGGAGTTTTTATTTTCTTTTTCTTTTTTTCCTTTACTATTTCTGTTCTTTTCTGGCTTTGTTTTGTTTAAAGGGTGAATTAACATCTGACTGCAGGCTTCAGCTTTGGCTTGCTTTTAATACCATATACTGTCACTTCTGTTAAAAAGGGAAAAAAGAAGTTTCCAATGTTTTTTTTTTATTTTTCCCCCTTTGTCTACAACGTGTGTAAAGAAAAGTGACCGAAAGGAGAGGTTAAGAATAGTTCCTTTTTTCAAATCTATGTTGATTGAATTAAAATGTTTGAATTTTATTGAACAGGGAAAAAGAGATTTTTAAAAGCCTATCTGTAGCCCCCTATAAAAGCATTTTTTTTAATAAAACTTCTGTTTAAAAAGTATGTTATTAGCAGTATATCCTGTGCTGCATATTAATAAAACAATGGAATTTTGTATTTCTTTTTCTCATAAATTACATAATTCAAACCTTAAAACACCTTTAATGAACACTGACTCGGCATGTGGCACTTAATAAAACTGGGCTAAACTCGTTTTCTGCCTGACAGGCTACCAGTGGAGAATGTGCCCTACAAGTAAATGATTAAGAGGCAGAAATCTTTTCTGGACTACTATTAAACACTTCAAAGATTTTCAAAGTCAGATAAAATGAAAAGCAAATGTGTTTCACTGCCTCTCAAATACCTCAAATGTTTTAGCAGGTGCAAGCAATGAAACCTTCTGTAGTGACAGCACTTTAGGGTCTGCAAAGTGCACCCTACTGAATTATGGGAATGCAGGGCTTACTTCATAAAAATTCATGATTTTAGATGAGGAGAGATGCATGTCCTTAATACCCATCTACATATGTAGCACAGAAGGAGAGTCCCTTTGTGTCTCCCGGTGTCACAGGCGTGTCTTAACCCTTGCTGGAGCTGCTGCACTGTTTCATGTTGAGTTTCACAGCCTTTAACCCTTGCAAGCTTGGCCTTTATTTTAACCTCTCTGTGGAGGAGCAGGCAGATAGTCCACCCTCTGTGTTGTTTGTGCTCCAGCAGATACTCCAGTCTGAGGGAGGAAAGTCCAGCCAGCTGGCAAGAGCTGCCCCTGGGAAGGTGGCTGACGTGGCCCTTACAGCGAGGCACGGCTATGCCCGCGTGTGCCAGCCCCGCTGCTCAGCCTGCCCAGCCTCAGTGCCCCCTGCCCGGGGCAGCAGGGCTGTTTCTTGCCTCAGTGCCCCCTGCCCAGGGCAGCAGGGCTGTTTCTTGCCTCACAGTGTCCTCCATGCACTCAGTGCCACAAAGCCTGCGGGTGCTGAGGAAACGGGGCTGACAGTCTGGCTGCATTTTTACATGTCGCTTGCAGTCTGAGACAACTGAGGAAATTTCTTTAGTATTAATTTCTCTGGCATGTAGAGGAAAGTCTACACATATTAAATAGTTGTTGCTGCTTTGAACTTCCTCTTCTAGAAAACTGTAAATGAAAGTGCGGCTTATAAAAGCAAAGATAGGTACCATCTGGGCAGGTGCTGGTAACTGCTCTCAGGCCCTGCCAATTTACCAGACCACATACCTCAATCTCAGTCTTGAATTTGGATTCAGGATTTTATCAAATGGTTGCATGGGTTTTGAGAGCAGGGCCAATAGTCTCTTTCTTGTGCAAGTTTGTTGCATTTCCTCTGATTATGCTTGATTTCAACATTTAACTGAGGATTAATAAATGACTAACACAAACTAAACATGCTGCGGACCAGAATGTTATGGGCTATACTTAATCAGAGAAAAAGCAAGATAAAGAAACTAGGAAGACAGTTTTAAGAGCCGATAGGACAGTTTTAAGCAAACTATTGTTGAATTCTTCAACGATTCTCTATTTATTAGAATGTCAGCTATCAATTCTTTTTATTTTCTCTTTAAATGCAATGTAAAAATGTTCTATTTCGTGGCACCCTAAATGGGATTGTGTAGCTGGACGGATGCATCACTTTCTCCTGAGCTGCTGAGAGGATATTTCCCTGCCTGCATCGCAGCCTGCTGTGCCAAGCCTGGCTGCAGGGCATCTGTCCTGCCCCGAACAGGCTCTGAGGAGGTGGTTGCACACCTCTGCTGCACATGTCCCAGGGGCTTAGCAGTGAAAGGCCTGAGGGTATTCACTGACCCCACGATAAATCCAAACCCTGAGCTATTGCAAACAAAATACTGCACGGAAAAAGGGACCTGCACTAAGTGCCAGTACAAGAGGGGAAGATCGCAGATTTAATAAAATCTCATTATCCCACTACTCGGCATCCTTGGAATCTATTTACCTTTGTGTCAAAGTGCTAAGTGAAGTGTCCAGCATTACCTCCCTGATGAATAATAACATGCATGATTAACTTTAAAACCCCACTAACATAACTACATGCAAAGAATTGCACTTACCACAGTGTCGAGGAGGAAATTTTTTCATGACCAACAGCTTGACATTCAGTGCTTTGTCTCCCACAGCAGCTGCATCTTCACTTTTTCACGCCAATATCTGACTTCCTATGGGTAGATGGAGTGACAGTAATTCTTCTGCTAGGATGTCTGTGAGTGCCTAAATGGGAGGATGTGTAGTAAAATCCTGTTGTGAGCACAAATGTATTTAGTTGTGCAATAATAGAACCACACGAATGGTCCCATATTAAAATAAATTCACAGAGCCTGACATTATGGAAGCTGAGAACAAATGTTTTGCCATGTAATACATAAAGAAAATTCATATAATATATGAAATAATCCAGATCAACTGAAAATATTTATGGGCCAGCCATGCAGCTGGTGTAAATCAGCACAGCTCCACTGAAGTCAGTGGAGCGACACCAGTTTTGGGCATATGAAGATTTGGCACTCAAGTAATTTGGATTTTCAGCAAGAAAGCCCAGAGCTACTTCTCCTGTGGATTTGATGATTGAACCTCTGTTTAAAAGGTTGTGTTTTGAAATTCTGACTCAAGAAAACCATATATTACAGTTTAGGTTTTGAACAGCTTTTGCTGGCTGTGGAAACATTTAATTCATCACAGTTGGCACCACGTATTATCTGAGATAGTGTAATGGAAACTTTTAGGGACTGACAAGGTTTTGAACATTTTACATGTGTATTTACCCTTTCTGGTTTTTAACATCGGCACAGGATTGCAGGGCATTGGGCTCTGACCCATATTCGGGAACAGCCTTTTCATTGGCGTCCAAGAGCTCCGGGTCGTTGTGTTGGTCAGCCAGACATATATACGTATATCTTATGTATTGTCCATATTTGTTTTGTGAGATGGGAAAAATTAACATGCCTACCATTTACTGAGATGTTTGCACATGAACATTACATCACACATTTAAATAAATACAGATGCATTTATTTCAGCATGTGGATATCCAGACGTCTGTGCTTGCCTGGCATACATCTGGATAACTGAAGCATACGATTTCCACTTGTTTATAACTCCTTTCTTTCTGAACCAATTTTTTTTCCAACTTATCCAAGCCCACATTTCTCACTGGAGATTACATGCCAAGTTTGAACTGTTTTCAGTTACCCTAGCACAAGTTTAACATCTGAAACAATTCTTTAAGCATGCTCTAAACCAACCATATGGATTTTTACCAAACTTTCCAAAAGCTACAAAAGTATCAGCCTAAAAGAGTAATTTTTTTTTTTCTGGAAACTCATAAAGGGGCTTAGAAAGGAAGTACCTCTTTAACTAGCAAGGAACACTAAATTACCAAAGAATTATTTTCAAGAAGGTCTGAAAGTCTGTTTCTGGGCAAACACATGTCCTGCTCTGTCTTCTTATCTTGGGTTGGGTACATTCTGAGTTCAGTCCTTACACGTGTAAGATCTGTAAGAGTGTTATCTAAAGCTTATGTTGAAACTACAAGCTGGAATTTGTTCTCGGCTTTTACCACAGTCTCAAAAAGGACTTTATACCTGGGAGACTCTACGAGTAAGTTCTGTGGTGTGTCCAGTTGTGGTTCTGAAGGAACAAGTTTAGGACACACGAGCTTCCAGTCTGGTTGAAATCTGGAATGAAGAAACCAGATCTGCCATGGCAGGAAAATTGGGGTCTGGCTCTGAATTCCCGCCTTGGTGCTATGGGCTGCTACAGTGGTATCTTGCAGCATGGCAGGTAAAAAGCAGTTTGCGTTCAGGCTCATCTGAAAGTGCAAGCAGAGGGTCCTGAGCAAGGCAAGCCTGTTAACCTAAGCCCATCTGCTAGATCCTGATGGAAGCAATGTAGATAATTTCCATATGGTATGTTCTTAGTCTAACAGGCTTCAGGTGTCAAATTTTTGGATCTCTCTTTTAAGATATGACTCTTTTAACAAGTAGTAGAAATGATGCTCTCTGTCTGTGACAGCAGCAGACAGTGCAAAGTCATTTGGAAGCAGGGGTAAAGAACAATTTATAACCAGACAGGGCTGCACCACTCCTCCTGCCCAAACAGGCTCTCACACCAGAAGTCGCGGAGCAGGAGGAAGGGTGACACACAGTTGCCCCCTGTTGCAGTGTACCCTAAACTAGTGATGTCCAAGCAAGGTAACAGTAGCTCAGGGCTCTGCTCTCTGCACAGCTTTTGCAGGCCTTCGTTTGTGAGGTTTAAGGTGTCAGTGTTCCCATGAGAACCTCCACACACAGCAAACGTAATGGCAGGCGTAAGCAGTATTCTAAGGACATAGGTGACACTGAAACACTGCCCTGGTTTTCCTCCCCATTTAGTCATGCCTTTCATTCCGCCCTTGCTTGCAGGTGACATGAATTTGATTATCCCAGCTACTCAACCACCCAATGAAAAACAGCAGCTCCCATCCAGAAGCAAATCAGCATGAAATCAGACGGCTGACAGTGGTTTCTCAGAAACCCCCTTTAATGTAGTTACACTGTGGACTGGGTTACCTATTCAAACCTGGCTGAACTCATACATCTGACCCAGCCAAGCATCACCGTGTTTGCCTTCAACCCATCCAGTCCTTTAATGTCTTCAGATTACAGTTGTGGTGGGAGGGAAACCTGAGGTGTTTAACAAATACTAGCATTTTATAAGCTTCTGTTAAATAGTTAGACAAATATTCTGTAATCCTTCAGGCTCATCTTAGGTCAACCACGTAGTTAATGAACAATGATAACAAATTAGTAAGTTGAAATTGAAGCTTTGGGGGAAATGTCCCATCTCTTCATCACATGCCTGTGTGCACATATGCAGAGAATCTGTTAAGCATTTACATTTTAGTTCAAACTTTCTTGCCACACTCAAGAAAAATAAATTTGCTGCTTCCAATAAGAGGATTGGAAGCAAAGGGCAATTTAGTCTTTTATGATCAACAATAATATTTAAATGCTAGAATATATTAAATCTACTTATAGCAATCCCTCATTACACAAGCTGTGTTTTCTTCACTAATGAACTGCATGTTTAAAAATACAGTGTTACAAAAATGTTTGTAAAAATCTGCTTTACTTTTCAAATGTTTCACAGTAACTGCAGGCGTTTCACATTTTTTACAATTCAAGCTTTAAAATTATGCAAATATGTCTTAGCTGAAACATAGAATTCCTGCATTTGGAATTACAATACAATAGCAGAGCGGTGACTGTTTTTCTATAACCATTGTCTTTCTCACCAAAGGCTACAATTTATGGCAAAGTATGCAAGTACAATACTAGGGAGACACCAAATATTCTGTCTTATTGCACTAATATACAGAATACCTAGAAAATGCAAATGACTGGATTTCTGTGCTAGTATTGTAATGATTAGTTCTTGCTTTATACCAAGCTCAAAGGAATGACAGGCACCATACAGAAGAAGAAATACAACCCTCTGTCATGAATATCTTACAGAAGACCCAGTCCTACAGATTCAGATTGAAATTGTTCAGCTTTGTGCAGGTGAGTCCCTTCAAGTGTTGCCTTCCCAAAAAAACCTGCATGTAGATCCTGATAACAGAAACAAGAGAGATGTGGGGTCATCATTCAAGAAGGGCTTTTTTGCCTTGCTTTTAAAAATTTCCTTCTTCATATCTGCATATTGACTTGGTATCCTTTTATGCAGATGGAGTGATTTTTTTTTCCTAGAATTGTGTAGGATTTTAGGCACCAAAACCATTGCCATCTTCCTGTCATCTTTTCATTGTCCAGAGACAAAGCCCCGTGCAGCCCTGGAGAAATTTAAGGGAAATATTTCTCAGTGAGGTCCTGATGCAGTAAGGTGCTTAGCATCAGATAGGACGAGGACCCCAGACAGAACCTATTCTGTTTTTAAGTGGTCTGCGAGGGATGCACTTTGCCTGAAATTCATTCCAGCCCAAGATTGTGAACACAGCGGACAATAGATGGATTGGTGTAAAACTATCCCAGATAACTGCTCATACATCTTTCCTCTGTCACTGAAATTTGCCATGATGTGTTCAAAGCCAAGAGGCATTATTTGTGCTGTCCTGGATCTGTTAAGGAATGGCAGGGGGAGGACAGAGATACTTAGGGATTTAAAAGCAGAGAGAACTCCATGAAAGAGATAAAAGGAGTCAAATGCACAAACCCTATTTGAAGTCCTTAAAGCATAAGAAAAGAAAGTATTAGACTTACCACATAGGGAGAGCTGGAATTTGTGTAGCTCTGGCCCCTGTGAACTGTAGCTGCTATTTTAGGGGTGGTCTGAATGTTTGAAAAGCTAGCCCAAATTCACAAAACTTTTCCCTAGTACTTATAATGCGCGCTTTTTTTCTATAAAAGTTGACTCTTTTTATTGTTGTTGCTTTTATGAACTGCATCCTAGCTGATGTATCTGTTGTCATGTTAGAGAGAGGAGAGAACTCTTTAGAAGATGAGAAACAGAAAGCAGTGAAATATGTTTTATACTGTAGCTCTCTGCATCTAGAAGTGTTTCCCCATCAAGCCAACGCTCCAGGTCTTGGACAGCAATGTTTGACTAATAATTTTCCCTGCAAGTACTCTCTGCATCTTTACAACCTCCTCTTTTATAATATGGTTCAATGGTCAAAGTTTCCTTCTACTACCTTTTTCCCATTTTCTCTCTATGCAAAACTAAACCCAATACAGATGAAGTCAGTTTTGAAAAGCAATAGCTTCGGGTGAGTTTGGACTTTGGTATCAAATATTCTCCTTTATTCAGTGCATGTCACATTTAAAAGATCTTTTTTGTTTTAATATCCACACTAAAGTCTACACAACGCTATTGTTCATTTCAGGATGCCAGCAGTATAGATGAGGGGAGAGCTCAAAGATATTGTTTGCTGAGCTGCCTTTCAGAGTCTTAACCCCACTATTGTATAATAAGGCAAATCCAAATTACTCTGTTCCCTGGACTTTAAAACCTTTTGCTGGGTATCTGATGATCAGATGCTGCCCAAGTGGATTCTGAGTGTTTCCTATCTCCTGTCAGCTACAAATGTGTTGAGGAAAGATCTTTTATTTGCAGTTTGTCACCTGTACTGTGTGTACCAGACCACAGTGTTGGGAAATCCGTAAAGATGAAAATAAGAGAGAACAGAGGGTTGCTCAGAACTTTCAGACATCCTGTGTATTCACATCTCTCTCATCCAGTTTCTCAATTCCTTGCCAAAAGTTTATTAAGAGGATGATAGGAATGAGGTTGTCTCTAACTGTGAGAAGGGTGGCACTGGGACCATCTTTTGAGACAAAAATCAGCATCTATGTCCTTCATGCCTTTCAGAATTGCATAGTAAAAGAGCCAAATTCACAAAGTTCCATTCCAAAACAGAACAGCCAGTTCCTAAGAACATTCCCACTGATAGCTTGCTCACCATCATCTTTCACCTGCCTGTTTCGTAACAGTACTGTACTATACGTACACTTTTGTATGGAGTTGGGAACAATGTTATTCCTTTGCCCCTGTATTGACTGTGTGAGGTTGAGTGTTTGCCTCCCAGAATTACTGGCTCAGTGCTGCACACAAGTTCTTCCTCAGGACTCCAAGTTTAGTGCATTCTTTACCTTGTCAGAAGCTCTTCTCCGTGGAGTTATCTTACAGAAAAATAGCAGGTGGCTTTGCTTGCACTGATAGGTGTGGTGAATCTCTTGGATGTAATATCTGTGACTGACTGGTATTTTTAATATTATCCAAAGAATGCAGTTATCCTTTGTGCTTATAGTTACTATTATTATTTCCAATATGCCACAAGGAAGCACTGACAGTATAAAGCCATGTTGTTCAGATGTAAGAAATGTATATAGATTAATTCTTAACAATGACAAAATTAAAAGCAAAATATTTTTTTATGGATTTCTGGGCTTGAAATGGGCTCTGGAAGTATAATGTCATTCCTCAACCAGTGTAAACACCTTAAGCTAAAGTCTGTGCATGCCGTGGTGGGTCCTACTCCAAAGGAGGTGAAGCAACATTATTAACTGCACTTTTCCTGATGTACCATGTTGGCCCTCTCCTGAATCTCAGGCAACACATTTATATATGTATTTCTATATTCATAACTCCACAGCAGTACTTAAAATCAAATGTGCAGAGAAAAGCAGACACATCAGGAGGTATGATAAGTCTGCTGCTGGAAAGAATTTCTGGTGAAGACCGTTTGCTGTATTTGGGAGATTTTGCAAAATCTTTTTCTAACATTTTTCCCACCAACCACCATGTTCACTGTACAGGCTATCTAAGCAAGAGTCCGTAAAATAATTGTGAAAGTTGTTCTGATAGCAATCAGGTTGGCTGAGTATTTCTCTAAAGCACAGATCTCTCAATAATTCAAGTACAGGCAACACAAGAAGAGCCAAGGGAAAGCTTTAGCTGCTTTCTTATAGCACATAACTGAATGGATAGAAAGATGTACTTCTGTATATGGTCATTTATATCTTAGTTTCTTTGCTGATATCTAGTCATACTACATCCAACTATTTTTAATGAGTAATGCAAGATCAAGTAATTTTTAGAAGAGGGAATTCTATTTGATTTCCAGGAATGTGAGGTTCACAGAAAGTCTTCATTCTGAATCTCCTTCATTGAGTGGCCACAGTGGAATCCACGTGTTCTCACCCGGGTGATCTGTGCCCAGAACCGTAGCTGTGCTCACAGATATAACTGAGCAGGCTTCCTTACAGGCATCCAGTCCAGGTTCCAGCCCTGTTTCCCGCCTTTACTGGGGACTTTATAGTCTGGAAGTCAATGCCCAGGGACAACCAGCAAATAAACACTATATCCAAGTAAATCTGCCGCATAAATTTTTTTGAAATTCAATCTCATAGTGTTTTTCTGATGTGAGTGAGTGCTACTCAACAGGTATCACAAGCCAAGCTCAAGTCTTTGCCCCTTTACTTTCCAGGAGCAGGATCAATAAAAGGCTCTGCAAAACACTAGATTATAGGCTGAGCAGGCTGGATACAGAAGCCAAATTAACAACCTGCCATGGTGTAGAAAGCTGCAGATTTGCTCTGATGAATGGAGCTCATAGTAATTATTTTTTTCGGAGTGCGAATTGAAACATTATTGTACAACTATTAGTTTCCAGGAAAAAAATGTAATTGCTTCTAGATGCTGCTCGCTGTTTTCAAGAGCTCTTTAACCTTTAACTTTTTCAGTACAAAGGAAGCCTTGCTGTGCAGTGAATCTAACAAGACCATCATTTATAGTTGGCAGAGTTCATTAGTCAGTCGTAACAGTTTAATTATTAGCATTTTAATGCATGAGTGTTTAACTAGACAGAACAACAGTCTTTTAGGTACAGCTTGAGACTTTTTAAAAGAAAACGAACTAATTGGTGCTGTTGTTTATACTGTGGCTCAAATTAGACAACTAAAATTCAAGAAATTTAGAGTCAGATTTTGTCACTCATTAAATTAACATTATATTTGATGGCCTTTTCAGTACATTTCAGCTTTAATGAAAATATTTCTCTTTATAGAAATAAAAACTCTTTCGTCCTTTGTGTCTTGAAAAAGAGTTGTGGTGAACTGGGCAAAGCCAATTTCTTCAGTTCAGTCCCTGCCTCAGAGACTTCTTTTGCTTTAAGTTGAATTCTCTTCAAGCTATCCCTGCTTCACAATCAGTAATGAAGCTACAGTGTCAGCCATGAGACACGTTACTACTTATGTGAGGTAAACGAATAGTCTTAAAATAAAAAAGCTACCTATATTTTACACAGATTAATTTTTTAAAATTTGATTAAAATGTATCCATCAGTCCATTTTTCATTTTTTGAAGAAGGTTTGATGAAAATTTTCTTCTCTACAATTTAAAACAATTCCTTAATATGTTTTTTATTTCTAGATTATACTTTATTTAATTCCTGTAGGAGCCCATTTTTTTCCCCTTTTTTTATGGATTGCTGGAAATAACAGTTGTGTGGGAGCTGGAGGTCTGAAGTGGGAACAGGTAGGATTGCTTGGGAGATCAAAGGAAGGGAATTAAAAAAATGTGGATGCTTATCAGAACAGCACTTCCGGACCCTCAAAGAATCTCATTTCTAACTGTGGACCCAAAGAAAACACGTGAACGTGGGTTATCTTTGTTATCTTGGCACGGCAGGTTAATGGTGCTGCTACAACATGCACTAAGAAATCTGCTGTGCTGTCCCATGGGAACGATGCCCCTGAAGAGTGGCACAGCCCTTCTGTGGTTTTACAGTGGCATGTGTGGGGGGATAGCTTCTGTCAGTCCTTCCCAACCTCTGTTCGCTGTCACCGACAAATAAGGCACGACACCATTCCCTCCTTTGAGCCACCTTTGTTCTGCTTTCCCTCTGACCCTTCCTTCCTCCCTTCTCGTCCTTCCCTCTGCCCTCCGGAGCATGATGTCCTTCACGGATTAAAGCAAGGCATGGGCTAATAAGGTAGAGGAGCATTTTGGTGGGCAAGAGGGAAGTGTGCAGATAGATTGGCTGATTATTGTTTTAAATCCTGGAGCACCAAACTGGTTTAGATTAGTGGTCCTACGCTTGCACATGCCGTGATTTGGCCCCTGAGGAATCTGCATGGACAGGGTGTCTCACCCCGAGGGCAGTGACTGGCTTCTGCAAATTATGGGGTGTCCTAGGTACTGGTAAATTAGAGGGTTTCAAGAGCTGACCCCGCAGTTACTTCTTCTCCACAGTCTGACAGGTGATGGTCCACTGCTAAGAAAGTTTTGCAGACTCTCAATAGAACTGTGGGGCGATGCTACCGGCAAATGACTTTTTTTTAAGATTTCCTGATAAACTGACGGTCTCTCTGGAGCATTCCTGTGTTGTTTGGATGATGAAATGTGTTGCAACAAGACTTAAGTGTCATTTGAAAAGTGTCCCTTCTTGCAATTTATTGCAGACAGAAGTGTTCATCATATTTACAGTGTTAAATTAGAAGCTCCAGGTTTTACGGAAGGAAGAAATACCTATTCAGTTCGAGCATATAATGACACCTATCCACTTTCACAGGCATTTTATTAGAACTCCTTAATTTTAGCAGGATATTTATAATCAGAAATAAACATTTGCTGTGGAAATGCCTTTTCCTCCGCATTTCCAGACACAATGTGTCTTTCGTCAGACAAAGGGCTTTTATTTTCAAGAAATGGTATTTCAGAGCTGGAAATGCCAGCTCCCTGGTGCTGAGATGCAGTTTCTGGAAGTCTCATCCAGATGTGAAGCTTTAAGGAATTAAGTTATATTGGGAAAATGGATTATCCCTCGTGGAGTGCATTTTATCACCTCGTTAGGTTTAGGAAGCCCAGGTGATAGAGAAGAGTGGGAGAAAGAGATGCTTGTACCAAATGCTTCAAATCACAAAACAGGGAAAGACTGCCAGATAATATACTCATACCACTGCAAAGTCTGTCTCTACGTTACTGTACGATTAATATGTTATCATTTAATCAAATGACTGTATAAAGAAGAACAAAAAGACTGAGGAAACCTGGGTTTTTGCTATACAGTATGCTAAGAGAGCCACTAAGCAAATGTTCTGATGGCAGACTGACTCCCTATAACCAGCCAGCTTCCTGACAAAGGAATGCCACCTGATCTCATGGACGTGCATTTTTACACTATTTCTGCAGTTGTTTTTCTTGATTTCTGCTTCCCCTGTCCATCTGATTGTGCTTTGCCTGTATGTGTATGTGTGTGAGAGAGAGAGAGAGGCAGAGAGACAGAGAGAGTGAAAGGAGAGTGTGTTTTGTACATATCATCAGATTTGAGCTTGCCCTCTGAGGGTATCAGTGCCCTAATTAGCACAGCAGTATTATGCAAAAGGTAGAAGCATTTCTGGTTCCCTTTAGTCACAGAGAGCTTGCTTATCCTACACACTCTTGTCTCAGAACAAGGGAAGTTTGTTCCTGGTGTAGCTGGTTGGTGTCCCCTCCCTGTGAACGGGACACTCATTCCTCCTGGGAATTCCTCTTGAGCTTTAGATGAAGTGGCAGCCTGGTTTTCTATAACCCTATTTACGTCTGTGTCATTGTTTGTTTGCTGCTGGAGTCCAGGCTTCAGGTAACACGTTAAAAACAGCCCCTGGTGCACAAGGACTTGTAAAACACACTGCTTGGCTGTACTTTTTACCTGCGTGCAAGGGAGAGCTGAGGGTGTCTGTCTGTGCTGGAGCTCCGCATGTTAAAACACGGTTAAAAGCCTGTTGGAATTGTAATGGAAAGTGCTCAGAAATCACAAAATGTCAAATGCTCATTTATAAATCTATCCTTCTCTAAAATATGAATACCAGCGTAAGCAGCTTTTAATTACATAGCCACGATGTGTTTTTCCTAGATGCACATGTGAGGGAGAGTAACTGTGTGTGCACATACACAGAGCTATGCAGTCTGGGACAGCATATATTAAACCCCTTTTTCTTACCCATAAATAGAGATGATTCCAAACCAAAACCCTAGCTTCAAGCTAGCTACGGACCTTAGGGAATTCAAAATCAGAATCTGGATTTGGATCTGAATTTAGCAGCTTAGGCCCATCTGCAATAAATACATACAGGATGAAATGTAGATAACTGAGATATAAGGCTATATAGACTTCAAAGTGCCTCTGATAAAATCATGATAACCACAAGAAAGAAGTGGTGTGTGATCTCAGATGAGATATCCCCAAGACGTCTATACAGCTTAATTTTCCCACATTGTGTCCTTTTATCTTCAATGGATAAAAGGTGAATTATTATTATTATAGGCAGTGGAGTAGTAACGCCTGTTATTCAGGTTGTCTAACACTTTCCATTGTTCCCCCTCTAGTCACTTGCTTATAACTTTTGCAGACTTTAACCTTTCGAGCTGAAGTTTCCCGTAGCTGATGTTTGCCTCAGGTTGAATCCGATAGACAACAGGTATTCTGCTTTCCAGACTGTGGCAATAGTGCTGGCAATAAATCATGTCAGCATTTGCTTCTGCATTTGTGAAGTGTCATTTTAAGATGGCTGGAGAGAGGACAAGGGAGAAAGCAAACAGACAACTTTAAAAGCCTGCACCATCATACTCAGCTTATCGAAAGAGTGATCATGTCAAACCTCAAATGACAGAAAGTCAGACAGCAGGTGGGTGGGAGATGAAGGAGGGAATGGCATTTTTCACATCATGGCACCTGTGCTTTGCCTCTCTTAAGAACAGCCCCTGCCTCAATAGAGTAATCCACTTGCTTTAATATCTGTAGGATTCAGTTTTCACATAGCAATACAAAAAAATAAGAGGTCTAAGTCTGAGAAATCTGCACAGCCTGAGAGCTGTCCCACATTCCCCACCCAATCAGCAGATAGGAGCTGTGCTCAGCCAACCTGCCATGCTAGCTGATAATTATTGTTGTATTAATTGGTGCTGTCCAGACTAGACAGAATGTAAAAGATCCCACTGTGTCCAATAATTAATGTTTTTCCCTCACTGCAATGTCATTAATAAGGGGTTCCTCCAAGAAACAAGTAATTGGATGGTTCAGGTTCATTAGGGCATTTTTAGATAAGGTTTGGTCTAGAGACATATAGGAAAGCTTATTATGTTTATTTAGACTGTATTATCTATTGCTAATGTGTTATACTGATTTTGTATCTCCCACATTCTCAGGGATTGTAGTGATAAAAGGAATGCACAAATTATGATTTAAATTAACAGAAATAGTGCCTTTAATTTAGTTATATTGAAATGATGAACAAAATGCCATCTCAAAATAAATATCACCAGTATCCTATAAATCTCCCCTTTTCTCAGAGGCACGCAAAGCTATCGTCACAGTAAGACAAAAGTCAGATTTTACTAATTAGAGATGAGCATAGTGGAGCACTCTTGTTTTGGCAATTATCTGAGCAGCTTTGGAAACTGGAATGTGTAAATCTGGTTTTGGAAATAACTTTGAAAAGAAGACTAAGGGGCTTTTTCAGGGGTATCATTTACGTGGTCATGTATGACTTTATTACTCTGCAAAGATGCCTTGGGAATCTGACTCACATGAAAACTTGATATGCAAGTGAGCTATAGACCAGGATGTGGCGGATTTACACAGGAAACATATATGGCTAGTCAAAACAGCTCTGTTTTACCACAAAGGAGCTTTGCACATGCTTTGCAAGGATTTTATGTGGGAGCTTATGCTCGAACATAGCACAGAGCCAGTTTTTCACAACCCAAAGTTACTCTAGTTAAATTTTTTCAGAGCAACTTAGCCAAACTGGTCCCATTCACAGCTGCATCCTTCTTAATCTCATCACAAGACACAGATCTCCCACTAGGAAATGATAATCCACAGTTTAGTGTCTGTATTATACTTAGTGCAAACACAAGAGACCACATTCATCCCAAAGTAATTCTCTAAATATGAGAGATCTTGTTACAACAGGGATGCACTTGGCCCACAGGGTGTCAGATAGTGAGATGGACTCATCATGTCGTGCTAAATAAAAGCAAAGAAAAACATCATCAGGGGACGTACTCAGAGACCTAGATTATTTCTGTTGGTCCTTGTTAAGTTATTGTGTGGATCAACATTTTCAGTGAGTTCTAGTTGTGCAAGGGATACCAAGCCAGAATCCAGTCTCAAGTATTTACAAATCTAGAGTCGTCCCATCAACTTCTCACTGTGGCAAGCAAAAAAAGAATTTGCTTCCTCCCGCCCTGCCAGATAGGTCTTTGCCAAGAATCCTGCATATTGACAGCTCTGTGCAAACTGTTGCCATCAGTACTATTTTAAAAACAAGAATTCTTACAAACAATATGCAGGACTTGCCCAGACAAATGTCTAAACCCGTCACAGTAAGTTCATCTCACACAGAAGTGAATACAGCTCCAGAAAAGTCACCGCGTCATAATTTTCTACAGTAATAGCATTTGATTTTAGCTATCGTATTTCATTAGTTTAAATTACCTTAAAAAGGAACAGAATTTTGCCTCCTGTCCATGGCCTGCCCCGAAGTCTCTGGACCCCTGTGTGCTGCAGGATAGTGTAAGGAAATCACATGTAATTCTGCTGAAGTCGGGGGTGTTACACCAGCACAAATCATAGCACAATACCATCCTGGGTGTCTCAGGTTCCTCAGTAAGATTCAAGAAAGTAAATTCCATTAGCATGTGTAGAAATGTGTCTTTCTCATAATGATATGACTATAAACTTCTGTACTTGAGAGCGGTAGCAGAGAGACCCCTCGAAAGCCAGATATTGATAGCTTGCTTTGTGTTTAAAGATGTCAACAGAATACAATGGTTCTCAGCATCCCCATTAGTTATCTTTAGTAAGAGAGAAGAAGATTTAAAGTAAGGGAATCAGGTTTGCAATGTAACAAGATAAAGTCATCTTCTGCAGTCTAGAGGATTTCTTTAATCTTATTTTTAGAGAAGAGCTGAGGAGCTTTTGCAAAACCGGCTTGTTTGGATTCAGTTCCTATTTTATCTCATCCATGAAAGTTTAGAGTTGAAGCAGGAAACAGATAAAAGTTTTGAGCAAACTGAGGTGGTTTTACATTGCTCTCATCAACCTTCTTAATCTGGGTTGGCTTTTGTAAAACCAGTTTTAATCCAGATCTCTCCTTATCCAGGCTACCAGAACAAGAGGGATGCTTACAAAAGTTTGAAATTAAGAGACATTTTTTTTGTGGTAATATATTGTCTTCTGGTTTACATCTAGAAAATTGTTGACTTTTTTTTTTTTCATTGACAATAGAAGGGGCTTATAGTCATAAGTAAAAATGTTTCTTTTCAATTCTTTCATGAGGAAATTTCCCCCAAAATTAATTCTGCCCAGGGAGAATTTCAGCATCAGACAAGGCCCTCTTCTACTTTACAGGAGTTTTTTAATATTTCAACCAATATGAATACTTTGAATCCAAACAAGAAAGGTAATTTTCAAGATTCAGAAGCTGCATTCTACTTTTCAGGCCCATGACCTTAATAAACAGAGAAGCTTCTCTGTATCCAGAGTGAGTTTATGTATCAATAGTTACACACAGGAGGAATGGGGATGAGAAGTAAAATATCCTCTTTTTAGTTCTATAGAATATGATCAGGACTCTCTTTTTTCCTCATCCAACATAACATAAAAGATTTATCACTGAAGATCTCTGCTAGGAACATCTTCTTGCATGATGGAATCAGTTATCTGCTCTAAAATATGCAATAGTCCAATCAACAGGGGGGAGAAAAAATCACTTCAGATGAAGTTTTTCTGAATTAACAATTTCTGCTTACCATTGCAATGGTTCTCTGTGAACAGGATTCCAAGCCCCCAGAGCTGTCAAAGAGCCACCAAACTTCTACATTTCTCAGTAGCTAAATGAAACATGAAAGTTGATAGATTTTGCTGCAGTCATTCACCATGGCCTTTGATCAAGAAAAACATTTCCCTTGTGTGTCCCCTCCTTCTCTTCAGGGAGAAACAGGTAAATCAACACTCATCCTTCTAGATTGCTTTGCATTATCTGATTCATTCAATACTGCCAAATATTTTTGTCTTGTCTCCAAAAAGCTTCTGGGGAGAAACTTTTCAGTCCTGAAGGACCTCAGGCCTTTTCCGAAAGCCTGAGCATTCTTTGCATTTGTTCCTACATCTCTAAAGTTCCTGCAGGCAAAGATTTACAAGCTCTGTCCTTTGCCTGATAGTGTTCGACAAGGAAGCTGCTGGAAGAACAAGAAAGACAGAGTGGTTTAAAATGCCAGGAGTTAGAAGGTTATACCTACTCGTACATCTCCTTGCAATCAGATACAGCATCTTACAGATTTGTCAATGCTGAGCTGCAAAGAACATGTGGATTCACATCAGCTGGCTGACAGTCAGAAGAGGTGTGTTTGGGAAGGCTTGCTCCCTAATGGTCAAGGGGCTTTGAGCTGCAAAGTCAGTCTTGACGTACTTTCAGTGGACTGGCATGGCTGGTGGAGTGATGGCCAGAATCAGCTGTGCCTGCACCAGCCCCAAAGGCTGTGATCCACTTGGATCTTGCCACAGTGATTCAGAAGCAGATGGCTCCAGCCAATATTGTTATAATTTGTAGAGAGCAATAAAACCACAAATGCTGGTAAGAACCATAATTCAACAGTCTGTTTGCTTAACAGTGAAGGTCAGCTCTCCACACCAGAGGCACACAGTGGTGCAGTTTAGGGTTCTGCCTTTTCTGTTCAAAATTACATGCCCTTAATTTTTCATAAAACCATTGCCTTCCATGCCAAGGGACTCATCCAAAAGTATCAATCAAGCAAAAATTTAAAACCCCAAAACTAATGATGTGATTCCTCACAGAAAGATTTTTTTATGACTGTTCCTGACCTTACATACTTGGGATGCTCTCTAGCACTACCCACAGGGTACCTGCACCAGCACAATCCTACAGCATCACTCATTAAGTGCTCTAAACCCAGAAAGCCTGTGTAAACAGTTCTTCTTTTATCTCTGCTGTGTTGAGCTCCTGTGTTACCACAAGGAAAATGCATTTTGATTACCAATGGAATACATGATTGTCCAGCATTTTCTATTGTTTGTTGCAGCTTAAACTGAAACCCTTCTACGGCTATCACACAACCAGACTGACTGCTTTGAAAATTTGTTTGAAAACAAATCCTCTGTGCCTTGGGCAATCTGGACACCAACATCAACGGTTAAGAGAATAGAAAGAAACTTAGGAGGGAACATCTCCCGGTGCTCACTGCCAGCCCTTGAATTACTGGGAAGGCATTCCTACAGAAAGGGCCTCCAGTCAAGTCAGTGAATGGAAGAGCTGCCTCCAGAAAAATCGATTCTGTGTGGTAAGAACCCAGTGCCTCTGTTCTGGAGGCCTTCCTTCTTTGAAGCCGAAAAATCAAATGAAGCTTCAAAACTTCATCTCATCTCTAAATTGTCATAAATCTTATTTGTGCTATGAAAGGAAACAAAGTAGACTGAATGGGTAATCAATTGGCTGATGTGCTCTGGAAGTCCTGCAGCTTCTGAGTACAAGGAAAATCCCTTCCCTTGTCTCCAGAAGGTATTTTATTTTTTTGCATTGCTCGGGGTGCTCCAGTTTTCACAAAGAAGGGAATATCACATGCTGATACTTGTGGAATCATTTTTATTTACACATGACTAGACTGGAAAATGAGCCAGCTTTATTTCAAGAGAATAGGCAACACCATGAGGAAAGAGAAAGCAAGGATAAAACCCACACTGATTGCAAATACAATAAATGATACACAGGCGCACACACAAAGAGGAAATTGAAGAATGGAATCTGACCCTCCTTGAAATGTAAGCTGTATACAGATTTACTTCTAAAAATGAACAGATGTTTCTGAGATTAGGGGAAACTACTGTATAAAACCTCTGCAGGGTGCCTAATATTTTAGATTCCACAGCCCACGGTTCCTTAAAGTCCAAGTTTCAGAGCTCTCTATTTTCTAATGAACTGTGAAACAGTCCAAAAGAAGCATAAGTTGATGCATCTCTCCAGTTCCTGATTTTACATTTAAGCAGCATTATCAGAGATCATTTGCTGGCATGAGCCCCACTGATCTGTCATCTCGTTCTGTAACATTGCGTAACGTTATCATTGGCAGTCCTGGAAAGAAGACAAGCCTGTGTGATAAATAACACACGTTTCCTCCAGCAAAATATGCCCAGTCAGATCCTTCATGAGACATCAAACATGGTTGCAGTGAATGCATGTTGCTAGACTGATGTAATTTTTTTTAAAAATGTTGTCTGCAACGGGCCAAGAAACTGCAGAAGGAAACACGTAAGATTTTACCTCCACCCACCTTTGGAATGGCTGGAAGCTGGAGTCTTAAACCTCTCACTGACTCCCTGGTAAAGAGGGCTTATAATTCATTTCACCCATTTCATACATATCCAGTGCCTGAGAGAGGCACTTCAGTGTCAGTGTTACATCTGCTGCTCAGTCCTCAAGTACCCACTCAGGGCCATGAAAGCACTTGATGAATTTTGGGTTTTTTAAGGGCTATTTCCAAATAGAGCGTTATTATAGTACCTTTCAACTACAGTGCCTGTGTGAAAAGGTTTCAATTAGTAAAATATATGTTATAGTGATGTGCCAAGGAACTTGGAAGACAGCTGTGGGGATGACTGCACCTTTGTGTGTCCTCAATGCCTGATGATCCAGCAGCAAGTAACGTAATTGGAGCTGTACAAGGTGTGCTCTGTCTCATGCTGTGAGGTGAAACTGCTGTTTTCCAAACCACCAGAAGTAGCAGAACATGCTGGTCCCATCTTCAAAACAGCTCTATCTTCACAGAACTGCAGAATTCAGTCAGTCTTTCCCAGTTTCCCTACTTAGCATCTTTCAGCGCAGGATAGAACACAAGCTTACCCAGATGCATGTGTATATACACATATACTTACATGTATATATTTATGCACACAAAAGAGGAGTCATACTGTTTTCATGAGCAGGCTTACCCTTAAAATGTTGTGGAGGTTTTTAATTAAGTGAAACAAGCCAATTTGGGAGTTATTAAATGCAACTTAGAATTTTTCGAACACCTCAAATGCGTAGTACTGACTCCAAAGCATGTCAGCTGTGCCTGGGAAATGTGTTTGTAATATTGATGCAACAACACTGCCCACTGTTGTGGTGGCTAATGAAGAGATAAGCCACGAAATACAGTGCTCCATGGACTCCTACAAAAACTGAACTGTGAATCTCTGACGAGTCCAGAGTAGGCAAAAGAGATACTTCTCCATTTTAAAATTTCCTTTTTACAGTAGCTGATTTCTGAAAAGTAACTGAGTTTTGCATCATATTTATAACACTGTTGAATGTTTTTTATCTAAAGTCTCTATGACAAGTTGATACTGTTATTAAATAACAGTTCATGATAATATAAGTATTTACTGGTTCATATAGTTAAATAATTTTACTTCCCTATATATTTGTCTCTGAATAACATCTTTAGCTAGAATTATTGCACTGAAGAATTATTGCACTGAAGCAGAGACACCAGCTGAAAACTGGGTGGTCCTTAATACACAGAATTAATAGAGCTACACATGTGAGCCAAAGACCACAAAAGTGTCTTCAAAACTTCAAATTACTTCAAGGAGGCTTGGATCAGGCCAGAAACTGATGGATAGAACTTAATCTCAAATTATTTTAGAGATTTATTATTTTAGAGGCTTATTAAAATTATTTTAGAGACTTATTCACCCTCCTTTTTTTCTCCTACAACTCCTTGAAATCAGTACACAGTTAAAAAATAGAGCCAGAAAATAAAAATTATGAATGAAAGAGTGTTCGGGGTACTTAGAAATAAAAACAGTGGTTTAAAACATATATAAGTACAAAGAGCACCTGGGCACATCCATAATACATGGCAGGTGTCTAATGAAAATTATAGTGTTGCTTCTTGTCTATTTATAGCCTTCAAAGTACCTCCATTATGAAGATGGGAAGCACCACAGTTTGATTACATTTTATGTGCATTACATATGCAGTGCAAAATGATGTAATTGCTTGATTGCTCTCACTAGACTTTTACAATATATATATATAAACATGTATGGCATTATACATAAATCTAACAGGCAAAACAATTGACATTAAAGCCTTTATGTGAATTCACATAATGAATCCAAAGCCAAGGTGGTGCCAACTGTCTCACAGTGCGATTTCCATGCTCCATGCTGCACCTGGTATTTTACACGTAAGGGCAAAATGGGTGATGTTTGCAAATGCCCAAAAGGCTTATACAGCTTCCCCTGCTCCCAGCATGCTCCCTGCCGTCAGAAACCTGCAATTAGCTTAATGGGGTTCCTGAAGTGTGGCAGATCCTGGAGATGTGGCACGTGTTGACATTCTCTGGCTGATCTAAACAGCCTCCCACCACTGAGTAGGATATGTTTGCTATTTGAATTATTTAGGAGCTTGTTGTGTGAATTATAAAGCAGCACTTTGCAGCATTAAGTCTAATACTGTATGATCTTCAATTGATTAGGTAGGCTTCCTGGGTTACCTACAAAGGTTTGGATAAAACAGTACAGATTCTGGCAATTTGCGTGCAGAGCTGGATTTTCAAGCCATATTCAACAAAAGGTGGGGGAAAGAAGTTTTCTCTTGGCATTTCTTCTAATGCTAAGCTGCTTTACTTTTTACACACAAACTAATGAAGTAGGTTTGTCTGGAGATGTCCAAGGGCAACAGAGGAAGTGACTTGTTCATTGAATTTCAGAAGCAGCAATATTTTTATGAGTTTTAGCAAGTATTTGTGCAGTAAGAGTTCATGTGAGGAAAAAAACGGCAGTCTTGCATGTGGCAAGGTCTAAGGAAGAGGAAAAACAAAGCGTATTGGATTTGCACAGGAGGAAACCATCAGGCCTAAGATGGAGTCAAACACAGGTAGTGGATGATAAATGAGATGATGTGGAAGAAAGCATAAATGCAAGAGGAAAAGAAATACAGAGAGAGATGGACCAAAGGAGCAAATCTAAGACAAGATACAGAGAAAGGTTGAAAACAAATATAAAATAAAAGAAAAACACAAAGCAATAATTTCAAAGGAATTGAGAGTAACCCATAAAGCCTCACAAAGCTTAAGCAGTTCCTGCTTATTGGTTCTTTCTCACTGCTTTGTTAGTTCTGTGCTACCGGCCGTCACTTCTAACAAAAAATGTAGGAATATTGGCTCACTATAAACATAATTATCAGATTTAATGCTTCTGCCACTGCAGGGAAGAACAAGAAATCTCTGATCTTTTCTGACTGGTCATTTAGTGAAGCACAGGAATGAAATCTGTCAGTCTTCCAGAATGTGGATGAGAGGCTGGCCATGAGCTCAGAAAGCCGACTGCATCCCAGGCTGCATCCAAAGCTGTGTGGGCAGCAGGGCAAGGCAGGGAATTCTGCCCCTCTGCTCTGCTCTCTCGAGACCCCACCTGCAGAGCTGCCTCCAGCTCTGGTGGTCCTCAGCACAGGAAGGACGTGGAGCTGCTGGAGTGAGTCCAGAGGAGCTATCAAGACGATCAGAGGGATGGAGCACATCCTATGAGGAAAGGCTGAGAAAATTGGGTGTGTTCAGCCTGGAAAAGAGAAGGCTTCAGGGTGACCTAATTATGGCCTTCCAGTACCTGAAGGGAGCCTACAAGAAAGATGGGGTAAGACTTTTCACAAGGGCATGTAGTGACAGAATAAGGGGGAATGGGTTTACACTGAAAGAGAGTACGTTTAGACATGGAAGAAATTGTTCCCTGTGAGGGTGGGGAGGCCCTGGCACAGGTTGCCCAGAGAAGCTGTGGCTGCCCCATCCCTGGAAGTGTCCAAGGCCAGGTTGGACAGGGCTTGGAGCAACCTGGGCTAGTGGAAGGTGTCCCTGCCCATGGCAGGAGGTTGGAACATGGTGATCTTTAAGGTCCCTCCCAACCCAAACCATTCCATGATTTCATGATTCTGTTAAGGGATGCAGCTCCCATTAACAGCCACACTGGCATTTATCTTGAGGCACAGTCAAGTAGCACTTCCTTGGACCCTGTGATGGTCACCATTTTGAGATCACCACACAGTACATATCTCAAGATTACACGGGACTCTATGTCCCTCTAGGACTGTGACTTCCATCCAGTGAGATGCTGAGTCCAAGCAAAGTCTAGTAAACAGAAATTGGGTAATAAAACTGTGTTACCCGGCAGAACCAGACACTTTTCTTTGTGATTGATTTTTTTTCCTGTGGGGCCAAGCAGTGAAGAAATAGGGCAAAGGAGCAAAGCTCTGCAACATTGCTGAGAGGAGCTGTGCAGAGCTGTGGGGGTTGGTACCCTGACCACAGCATGAGCACACACATTCCTGTGAATTAAGGAGACAACCTTCTTTCCAGTTGCAGACCAGTGCAAACTCTGTAAATCCTGCAAACAAATCTGGCTTCTTTATCCTCAGCCAGATTCAGCATCTTCCCTGAACCTATAACCCACTAAAGTCAGCCTTCAAACAAATTCTCTTTTTAAAGCTGTAAAGAGCCTCACATCATGCTCCATAATCAACAAGGGTAAGCAACCCAGACAAACAGTTGTATGGCTTTTGGTCTCATCCCAAAACGCCAGAGTCTTGCGTTTCCATGTGGTGTGCCAGGCGAGGTGCTCGGGGCTGGTCCTGTGGACCCCCAGGGCATGCTGGTGGCAGCTGCCCCCCTCCCACCAAGCAGCATCAGGACTTCAACTTGATGCATCAAGACTTTCCTGTTGGTACTTTGTATGGCCAAACCCCGAAGGGCGCAGGGGCAGCCCCTGCCCGCACTGGAGCGTTGTGCTCGTGCGGGAGGCCAGCCCCCAACCCCACCCTCGCCAGTCCGGCTGGGTGCCACCCACCCCTCACCCCGCCACGGGGACAGGGAAGGACCAGAGCCCCGTGTTCCTTTGCACACCAAAGCGCATCCATCTCACGACGGAAGGAAATGGTGAGTGCCACCGTCTCACCGTTGCTCAGCGAACAGTCCACGGAGCGCGGCTCGTCGTGGGCACGGAGCGCGTCACTCTTGCTGCCAGCATCGGGCATCGAGGAATGGAATCTGGGAGTGCTGGCATTAGAAAAGGGGGAATGACATAAAGCAGAATAGTACAGAACTACATCAATTTATAACTCTCACTGAATTACAACCAGCAGCCTCAAATTAACGGGGTGTAAATTATTACATGCCACTTCTTTTGTGTATCCATGGATTTTTTCCCAGCAATTATTTATTTTTCTCTATTCCCTACTGTTCTGAATGCAGTTATTGACAAGTAACAAGGTATGGTTTGTTACTGCTTTTTTTTTTGTCATAAATCCCTGTAGACATTTACTTAGCATGAATTAAATCACAATCATGTGTCATTTATTTTGAATAAAATGAGACATAAGTAGTCTTAATCATATAGCTGTAGAAAGAACAACCACACCATTGTTTCCCATATTTGAACAATAATTCTATATTTAAACTTAAATATTATAATTAGCAGCTTTGTTTGCCTTGCTTAGAAGTAAGATAGGTAAGATTGACACCTCACTTTTGACACTAGGCATTAGATTTAATAAGCATAATTTTCATTTATTTAAGTCTAGACTGATTTTTTATCAATGTATTTATTGTAGAAAGCAAATGTACATAAAGAAAGTTGGCATATTTATGAAGAAAGCTGAAATGACTTTTATGTGTTGCTTTGTCCAACTGATAAAATACCTACTGCCACAAAAATACCTATAACAAGAGCTGAAATCACACCAAACTGTAATTGACATGTGATTTTAAAAAATGCTCAAAGTAATAATATACTATCTCCTAAGTAAAGATTCTTCTGTTCACTCTTTATCCATTTCCAAGAATCTTTTTGTCATGTAAATTCGCATTGATTAGTTTTTAATTTGAGTTTCTAAATATGTGCTCTGAATACTTAATTCTGGCAAAAGTACGTATTTTTTCCCTTTTTTTTTCCTTTTTTTTTTTTGCTAATATTAATAACAAGAATTAGAGCCCACAAATGGAAATCCTTAATGGGTGTTTTTTTAATACACATAAACCACGCTGCTTCAAGGATCTTTAGTTTTGCTGAAAGACTTGTATTAGGCACTTACGCTGGTAAATGCAAACTTCCAGGAAAAAAGGAATAAAGCTTTTTCAGTCCCAAACATTCTCTGCTTATGTAAGAAAACCTGCTGGTTGCTAGACCAAAAATCACAGTGTGACACACAAGTAAGTGATAATTTGGTCAAAAGTACGATGTGTGAGCATGAATTCACCACGAACCCGAGGCAGGAGAGCCTTTGCTGGCACAGAGACGCTGCTCTGAGAGAGGGAGGGTCGGGGTCTGCAGAGGGAAGGGCATGTCCTAAGACTCAGAAGCCAAAACCCGATGGGGAGGAGCTGTTTGTCCAGCAAAAGGGAACCTGAAAGCCAGGTGAGCTTTGCTGCTGCTCCCTTCAAGAGCTTTGCAAAGCCAAGAACTGCCCCATCGGTCACAGTAAGGGGATTTCTGGGCAAAAATAAACCCACTGACGGCATAGTCTGCTGCCAAAATTAACAGTAAACCTGGGGAGAGAAACTCTGCTATGAGAAGAGAGAGGCAAGGGGCAAGAAACTAAATAAAAAGCAGTAACATTTGAGTCTCAGCAAGGAGAAAAAAAAAAAAAGAAAGTATAGAATACAGGTATTTGTGCAAAGTTTGAGGTTTTCTCCAACCATACCTTATAAATAGAGATTTAATTTTTTTTTATTTCTATTTAAGATGTTAGAAGACACTTCACAAAGAACACTTGGTTTTGATGTATTTTTTAAAATCGAGGTAGACAATTAATTTTCTCTTTCTGGACATCCAAAACCTCATTTGTTTTTTATAAAATTACATTCATAGCTGTATATTTTATTGTTCCTACATTACTTTTGAAGCAAGCTTTTCATTTCTTTCCTCCTTTAAAGCAAAAGCATATCAAATATTACAGTATAAGCATAAAAACAAATCATGTTTGAAATAATCTAAAGATTAAACTTTATTTTTCTTAGTTGATTGTATTATTTGAACAATAATATTTTCAAAAAAAATTATTCATCTGCCTGATGAAAGAAAGTACCTGATACATATTTTTATTCAAATATTACTCCCGTGGAATATTGGCAACATTTTATGTTTCAGCCTAAGCTACAAATTCCTTCAGAACAAATCAAATGTCTTTAAAGAATATTTCTGTTTGAAAAGGAATTAAGCTTTCCTGAAAGAATTTTAAAGGTTGTGATATTCGCAGCCTGATAAAGCAGCACCTTTAATGAAATTCTAATTAGCAATTTCATGCACTTTGCTATTAGTCATATCAGATTAGTGCACATTTTCACAGCCTTCCTTTAATTAAGTGCACTTATTCCAAGTTTCAAACACTTTCCTTATAAGATGAAAACTGTGCTGAAACGTTATTTAGTAAACAGCAGACGTGTGAAAGTAAAGGTGCGTATCCACGGGCCGATGGACACTTTTACACTGCCCGCAGACGTACACACACAGTCCTGGCTGCTGCCAGCTGCTCGGGGGGCTTTGTTTGCTGCTATTTGTTTGTACGCATTTTGCTCCTGCCTCTAAAAAGTGCATAGAGGTGAAGTGCGGTTTTTCCGAGGGCTCTGAGGGCGTTGGGAAGTTCTGAGCGTCTGACTCGCGCGCACACCTCACATTCAGACGAGAACAACAAAATCCGTGTTTAAAAAAATCCGAGAGTCCAGGCTGCAGCACCCAGCCCTGCTCCCCTGGGCGTCACCTGCTGGCACTCCCCCTTGCACTGTTCCAGCAGAGGTGTAAATCCAGCACTCTTTTACCCAAATCATCAGCAACATTCGCACACACTTTAGTGGGAATAGGTTAGGTCTTATCTCTTGTATAAGGATATTGCATTGCAAAGGCAAGTACTTCTAGAACACTGTAGGTAACACTCATCTCTCTGCAAGCTGATTAACTTATGGTCAGCATTGTAAAAGGTGAGAGATTACCAACACCGCATTAATTCACAGAACACCTTGTTTTGCACGATAGGAGCAACACAGGGAGTGATTTAACACACATAATGATAAGCAAGTCTATTATGTGCCTGTAGATAAAGAATATAACGCATTTCTTCTGCTTTCCGCAATGTGTAGCAATAAAAACACCAATGTGATCATTTTTCACGTTTTCCTTACTTTTTTTGTATATATGAATGTTTGCTCATTTTCCAGAGCACAACACTTCGTATTGGTTTTCAATGCTCCTTCCCAAGTACTGCTCCTCAGGTCTGTCATGTTCCCAGATTTACATTTTATTGTATTAGGTAATTGCCCATGTTTTTAAACACGTTCTCTCGCTGATGTCATTCATTCAGACTGCAACATTTCTGACATTTTTAGGTAGTCCCCCAGGCCTCATAGGCCTCTTAGCAGGGTCCTTTCAGTGAGGGGTGTTTGCTTTATGATTACTGACTGACATCTCAATAACTTGGAACATATTGAGCAGAGCATATCTACTGAGGAGCTTTTTTAAATGCATGGTCCACTTTGTCAAGTCATGTGCGAGCCATAATTTAGTCTAATAATTACCAGACATGAATGCTATGAAACATTGATGTCTACACTTTTTCCCCCCCTTAAGTACTGAATTTTAATACATTCAGAAAAGGTTTTTCTAAGGCCAAGATAAGCCCCCCCAAAAGCTCATATGGAAGCACTTTAAAAGTGATAAATGATTTGGAATCTACACTGTCTACTGATGTACGTCTCAGGAAAGAAAATTAGAGCTAACAGGTGTTACATAGGGAATGGTGAAGCATTTTAATAGAATTGTCAAAATGTTTGTCCCAGATGCTGACACTAATGCATGCGAAAAGAAACGTAATGCTGCACTGACATTAAATGATTGCTTGTTTAAATTTCAAGTTGATGGCAGGAGATCCTAACTTTGTCCACTACTTCTCCGAACAGGCCATCCCTCCTGTGCTTTCCTATGATTTGCATCAAAGTGTAATGGTTGTATGGCTCACGTCTGCATGCTTTAAATAATCCGTGCCTGTCAAATTTCATTTTTTCCTCTCACATCAGAACCATCATAACCCCTTCTCCGCCAGTCTTGAAGTCACTACAAATGTATTTGTACATTTGGGGGAAAATAATTTAAATACTGTGAGTTAAGGGGTAATTAATCTTTGAATTATTTTCTTATTTCAAATGTGTTTACTAAGTAATCTGCATGAACTTGTAATTATTATGTATTTGTGAGGTATTTTCCATGCAATCACAAAGTAGTTACTTGCTCATATGAATCCTGTAAATTATAATGATACTGGGGGAAGGGGTACGAGGAGGGGAGCTCTGCTGCCTATGTTAAAAAGCTTTTCCAGAAATCCTTGGAATTCTCCTCCGTGAGGTAGCCTGAAAAGGCAGAAAAAGCACGTCCTTTAGAGATTACTGTGATTTCTGCCAACAAAAGAGATTCAATATCCATGTACCGTTCGGCTGGGTGAAGGGGTGGGGGGGTGCAGCTAGTGACATTTTTTTATTATCTCTTATTTCAACAGTAAATCACTAATATAAAAGTTGCTATTATTTTTCAGAGGAATTGAAGCAGTTTACAGACCTGCTGAAAGCTCAGCATCTATTCACGCTTCAAAGACAAAAAGGAGATTTCTCTGTCTAATCTTTGCAGAAGCCTAACTAGGATGTCGCCTGTAGTCAGACCATCTCGGGCTGTAATCTCAGAGCTCAGCACACACGCTTAGGCGCACTCAGCATTGCAGTCCCACGCTAATAAAGCCGTTTCCCCAGCATGGTTGAAAGCAAGGGAGCAAGCTGGGTGCTTATTGCCATTTTTAAATACTTGGGAGACTGTAAACATGTGTTTGGACAAATGAACTGATTCGAAGTGAGCGCTACAGAGGGTCAGATTAGAAATGGGAGTGGAAGAGCCTTGGATATCCAGTCGCAGGGGAAACCTCCTGTGCTAGAAGAGCAGGGCTGGTTCATCCGTAACTGGCATCTTATCTCTCCATAGAGCCCGTGGTTAAAAGCCAATGCCTTTTTGGAAGCTTTTCCTTACAGATGAGATATAAAAGCAGCGTCTGCCTAACCACTTATACACATTTAATAATCCCGCAGTGCTTTCCAAAAGAGGAAAATGTTAACCCAGGCCCCACAACAATATTCTGCTTATTTATAACCCTCATACAGTTCAAATTGAATCTGGTGTAATGTTATTTTTGACTTCCTGACCCAAATTTGTGCGTGTGTGTGTGTAGCTCTGAGCTGTTAAGCAGATGATTGCTCCGGTCCAACGGTAGATCCATCTCTCTGGTGTCTTGGAAGAGATTTCTTAGGCTGTGTTTCAGTGAGCCTCTCCTGGAAAATGTGTCATATGTAAAACCATTGGCTGAACACGACACAGCATCCACAGGGCCATTTTTACAGTACACACACATCCTTAGTTTCCTATGGCTGCATCACTGCCAGAGCCTGCAGACGCAGAAAGGCTCTCAAATCCCTCTGTTGGTAAAAAGGAGAAAGTGCTCCAGGAATATTTTCCTCTCCTTTTCTCTCTACCCACAGCAACCTCAGACAGTGTCCAGCATCTGTGCAACAGCAAAGTGCATTGCTCTGAGTGCCAGAGCCGGCAAACACACTCTCGTTTCACAAACAAATGCTTGGGACCTGAAGGTCTCTTGTTTCCTGTGCTGTCCTAGGAGATCACAGTGACAGGGACTGTCACCAACTGGAGCTGCAGCGTTGTGGAGGGGGGTCCCCTCGGACCTTGCCTGCTCTGCAAATTGTCAGAGCCAAAGTAGATGCTGAAAATTGTAGGTGAAACAGAACAGATGGCTCACTGATGGCTGCAAAAACATTGCCCTGGGCACACCAGAGTGGCAAGTGGGGCTCGTGGTCGGGGAGGGTGTGTGGGGGGGATTCCTGCAGCGGCTGCACTGGGGCAAGCAGAAATCAGACTCTGGAAGTAAAGTCACTGGAAGAGCAGACTATCTTATCTGCCTTCTGCATCTCTTGCTACTGCAGTGCCCCCTGAGCATGTCATTGCCTTTCCCTGCTTGTGGATTATTTCAGTGCATGAAAACAAGGACATTCATCTGAGAAGGCCACCTGAGGATGGGGCATTTTCTGTACCCAGATTTCATGTTCAAGGCTGAAGCACATTGAGTGACTAGTCAAGTAAAGCTTGTGCCACACTTGAACCAGCCCTCCTTGCTCTCACCAACCACTTGGGAGAGGGCTGCTCCTAAAACTCCAGGCTAACAAGCCACTTACCAGCTCTGCACTTGCCCTTGTGATGTGCTCCAGGGCTGAACAGAACGGGAAGTATGCATCTGATAGGATGTGAAAGAGGTGTGTATTTCTCATTTCCTCATCAGCACTGCAATAGAGTCACTTCAGTGGGGACTTCTGCTGAAAACGGATGGCATGGAGTATCTTGTCATCATTTCTCCAGAATGGTCCTCCCCAGCCCGATATCCCCATCAGTTACAGGAGTCTGTTTGCTGTCACATGACTGTGTGAAATGAAATGAGGCCCAACTTCCATTTATGAGTTTTTACAAGCAATGATGCGGTGAAAGATTGCTTGAAAACTGTGCTCACAAATTTCTGTTTCTGACTCTCCTAACAAGCAGCCATAAGATGTTTTTAAATTCACATGTTTTAAAATACAATGCTGGGCTTGTACATTTTATTTCAGTGTCAGTGCAGGTGGCTGCTATCATTTTAGAAACTTTTTGTGTGTGTTTTTTGCAGCCAATTATTATTTCCATGATTTTTTCCCTTTGTTATTACAAAGGTGTAGCTCGTGATACAATAAATGCAGAAATGAGCCTAGGCAGAGTCAGATTTCGAATTCAACAAGCCCACTGATGTGAGGTTCCACAGTCAGCTGGTTCTGGTAGGGAGAACTGTTGGATGACAGTGAGAAATTGTCATGTCTCTCTGAAACAGCAGTCTCACTGGGACTTGGGACTATAATGATCCTGGAGAACCCTGAGATTATACTACTAAAGAAGCAGAGGAAGCCTTGTTTTCATTTCTGCTCCAGAACCAATTCGAAACACTGGAAATTTTCTGCAAACATAAAGGGAGAGGTAGGAACGCATGAACAAGGTGTACAAGATTCAAACATTTTGATCAGTTCATCACACTTGTTAGAGTTTTGAATTTTATCTTTTCTATAAGTTTCAATTCTTAATACAGAATGGTTGAATAAAATGTCTTTAGGAAATCATAATACTTCTGAGCCCAAAAGATTTTCTAGGAATGCTCCAATCTGATATTTCACAGCGTCTGTGTAAATAACCTGTGAAGCTTTTACACTTGAAGGAAACAGCCTACTGTGACAGAAGAATGTTACCTCAGACCCTCTCCCCCTGCACTGTGCTCTGACAGAAGGGGGTTTCTACACAGGATTTCCTTTCGCCTGAGTGCTGCTATGGATTCTGGCTAGACCTTGATCACTCCCTGCACCCCCCTGTATCAAGGAAGCACAGTTATTTGGTTCCTTCTCAAACTGTACTGGGGACCACGTTAGACTGCCCTGAGGAAGTAAAAAAAAAAAAGCAAGGACATGGAAGGATGCAATACAGTCCATACACATTGCCCATCCCCTGAGCACCATCACCATGCAGGTGAAAAATCCACATCTTGCCACAATTAACCCCATAGCTCTGACCTTCAGACTAAAGTTAGCAGGGATATTCACCAGCTGGACTAAGAGCAGGAGGTGCAGGACTAAGCTCAGCTGCCTCCAGTGGCAACGGGGAGCACACAGACCAGCTCCATGCAGTTGGTCCACCCACCACAATACCCCCAAGGCCTGTCACGGGCAGCTTGCCCCTCCATTAGCAGGCAGCAGTGGTGTGAGTTCCAGATTCACGGGTGCTTTTACCACTGATAACAGCCTTGGTAGTGAATTTCTAGTTAACTGCAGCCCATCTGATACACTAACCCTTATAGCTGTTGATGGGTTCAGCTGGGAACATTTCTGAGGGTCTGTCCCTCCCTGTGGACTGACGAGATGTGGGGGGTTTATTCACAGGGAAAACCAGACACTGTTGGGTGAGTGAAAGAAAAGGTGATTAAGTGTGGCAAGACATCCTTCTACAGACAGGCAGATCATCAGGGGAAACTCGGTGACCTCAGAGGCCATGAGAATATATCAGAAATATCTCTGCTTGTGTAGGAGAAGACGCGGACCTGGGCTGACCTTCAGCTGCTGCAGAAGGAGCTCTGCGTTGGCTGAGGAGCACTCCCCTCGTCCCCCTCGTGTAGCAGCAGTGCTGCTCCCTCCGTGGAGCTGAATAATCTGTCTCACAGCCCCTCTGCTCTCTGCCAGTACTGAAGCCTGCCCTGACCCCAGATCTTCCTGCACCAGCAGCGTACCCTCCCTCCTCTCCGCCCAGGAACGTGCTCCTGAGCCTCCCGTGAAAGCAGCGTTTCACCCAGACAATATTTCTTGCTTGAAGCCGTCTCTCTCCCCACAGCATCGCCCCTTTCCCGGGGTGCAAATGCTTTTCATTAAACACAAGTAACATATTTTCTATCGGCCCGAGCCTACGCTCTTTGTGCCATTCATCACTATGCATACCTAATATATTTTGCAAACCCCCAGTTCTCCTGCTTTCTGCCTTCTGAGGCATTTCTGAAATCAAATAAAAATATTACACCCCTGTTTACTTTTAAACATGTATTTTTTTCAAAGCAAATGCGTTCTGTGTTTTAAGTAAGATACCACCATGTATTTATGGGAGTTTAATAAGTTCTTCCATTAATAACATAGACAAACTAATTTACCAGAACGTGTCTGTTTTAAACTTTGGGAACAAAGAGTGGGAGTATGAAAATCAATCTTTCCTTTGTACTTGAGCCACTGACCCATTAAAGCTTTGAAGATCATTTCTTTAAGAAATTGTGAGGAGTTATTTAACTACAAACAGCAGCTACCTTCCCATTCCAGCTGCGTAATCAACCGTAATAAATTAGAGGAGAAAAAATAAAGGTTCACTCCATTTTTTTTATAACTAAAAATTCTTAATAGCAGTTTGACAAATCGGCCCAGAGCAGAAAGAAACCAGCATTCTTCCTGAAACTGCTGTTTAGCACAAGTTAAAACATTGCTTAGAAGGTATTTTTTGTCTTTAATTATGGTTCAAAAATGTTCTTAGTTGCCCAGGCTTAATTATTTAACTCAAATTAATTTTAAAAGTTACCCATAACTAGAAAAAGTTATCAAGCCCAGGAACTATAACATTGTTAATGGCTGCATGTATGAAAATGTACAGCAATTCCTTTTTTGCTTGAAAAATGAACTCTTGATTGTATAATTTATTGTTAGTTATCATTAATGACTATTTCACAGTTTAATGATGATAATATGCTCAGTTATGTAAGAGTGGAAATTTAAAATAATCTTCATCTTAAACTGCTTAAGCAATCTACATGCTAAACAATTATAATGATGTTCTAGTTACCAGAAATTCAGATGGAAAAAATCCGTGTGGAACATCACTAAAACCTGTTTGTAAAAGGCAGACAAATGACAGCCTTTAAAAAAAATCTGTCATATGGATAATGTAAAAATGACTTTTAAAAAATACCTCTGTTGATTCAATGTTGATGGGCTTTACTTATGCTAAAGACACAACTGTTTTCAAAGGCTTCAGATAACCTGAAACAGCGTCAGCATCTTGCTGGAAGAGTATGGTGCTCAGAGTATAGGAGGTTAACCCTACAGCATTTCCCAATTCCAAGGCTGGAAAAACGACATGAGAGGGGCAAAACTCAGAGTATTTTTTTTTTCCTCTGCTTTTTGAAAGTGTTTTTGCTAAATCTACCAGGGGTTTTTGCCCTTCCCAAACATGGACATCAGAAGTTCCTGCCACTGCCCACACAGGATGTGCAGGAAAACATTGTGAGAGAAAGAGAGCTTAATAAATAATTTGCCATTTTATACTATAGAATATACTGCAATTCACATTTCCAGAGACGTTTTGGCACAAAATGTAACACAGTCCATACCAGGGAGTTCAGCTACTGTGCCAGACACAGTCACTGCCTACACAACACATGGACTGGTAACTCGCTGCTTATTCATCTGCACAGGATTAGGGGCAGTTCTAGGCAAACCTGAAGTCATTTGCTGCCTTTTTTTTTTTGCCCTCGAAGTACCCAAACATTAGGATTCCATTACCACATTGAGTAATATATACCTCAGTCAATTTTATTTCAATTAGAATTACCACTTGATTCCTATTTTTATATATACCTATATATGTATTTCAGAGCACTTGTATTTGCTGATCAAACAGATCTGTTTATTAGTCTGAGAGATACTCAGTCCAGCTACATCAGTATGCAAGTCTTTGGAAGGTTATTCTTTGTACAAGTACCCAAAAAAGGCATATCCTGAGTAGGTGTTAACACTTCACGTGGATCAAGGTCCGAGTTCCAAGGTCCAGTTCCTCAGGGATATTTAGAGAGGTATATTTTATTGATTGAAGGATTAAGTTACTTTGAGGATCTGATCTGAAATCCTCAGCTTCTCAGACTTCAGAGAAATGATGCCATTTATTACTGCTGTGGGTCAAGTTCTTGCCTCCAGGGCCAGCTTTGACCAGCTCGGTGTTCCCCGTCTAGGTTGCTCTAAAACTGCCCCAGTTATGCAAACGTTTTCATTAAGGCAAACCACACTTGGAATTCTCATGAGAACAGCTTTTCCCAAAGCATTTCACCGATTTATCTTATTGGAGCTGGGTGAACATATCTGCTTGAATCTTATTAATTGTTAATTTTTTACTGCTTTTGGCTAAACAAGCTTCTTGAACTTGGTTAAAAGAGTCTGGGCACACAAAACTCAGACAGCAGGTGGCCTCTGAACTCCTACCTTCCTACTGTTTGCTAGCCATTATTCATGATATATACATAAGTCACCCTGGAGCATGTGTCCATCCCAGCAGCAATAAGCACCATCTTCAGCAGGAGTTCAGCGGAATTCCATGGAATTTCACTTGGAAGTAAGGAAAGCCCCTGCAGACCCAGTAACCCCCCAGAGTGTGCACTGTGAGAATGTCCACAAGACCTCAGCACCCCAGGTCTATTGGTGACCAGGGTGTGCACTGAAGGTAAATACTGGCAGCCAGACAAACCCGCTTTCAGTTTTCCAACAAGATAATAATTCCTTGTAGCTAATGAAAACTGGGGATTCCCAGCATGGCCACAACAAGTGTCCTGAATACCCAGCCCATAGACACAGCTTATTTTAGCTCGTTTTATCTCAAAAGTGTACACAAATCTGTGTTTTTAATATCTGTTTTGTTCTGGTTTCTCAAAAACAAGAAAGGTGAGAGGGCAGTCCCCAGTGGAGACATTTTAGTATAGTCAGATGCTGAAAATGGGAACAGGTTCACTAAGTGAAGTTCAGAACTTCAAAATTGCGCCCGGAAAATTTCTTACCTCCAATAATACTAGATATGAGAAAGTGCCAGAAAAAGCAGAAAATATGGTGGGTAGGATTTTCAAGAGCACTTAAGTCACTGAAGAGCTCAGGGCCCCTGGCCATACAAACCCAAATCCCTAACATGCTTGGGAATAAAAGGCCATGGTAGAAATATCTTTATTCTCCTCGTTTCCATGACTGATAAATTCATCACATGCCAAAAAAAAATTACCTTTAGAGTTCCTTTCTTTTGAAATCAGTGTTATTTCTCTTAAAGTACCCTTCTGATTTAGCTGGAATGCAGTTCATAACATCATTAGAAGAACACCTTTTTGTGTCAATTCATAGTGTACTACGAGGTCTGCCCCAGCAACTATGTCAACATATTCTTCACCGATGGAGATCATGAAATGCAGACAGCAATAGTGTTAAAAAACAAGCTTTTAGATCCATTTTACTTTGTTACAAAACTGCTTTGCAGATACTGAATTAGAGCCCATTTAAACCATTCAAGCATATAATCAAATTTCAGTAATGAGTTATTAATTAAGCAGGGGCATCCAATTCTGTGCTAACTGCCTCATAAACAATCGACAGGAGATTTGTGAATTTTGACTTCCTGACACTATTAAACAAATCAATATTAGGTTTCAGACACAGCAATTCAGACAGTTTTCCCTGTTATTTGGCAATCGTCTGCCTGGAATACTAATGAAAGAATTAAGAGCTGTAGATTTTGCATGTGTTCCATCAAAAAGATCCTTATCTGTGGGGAATTGGGGCCTGATTTGCATGGCAGAAGACTTTGCTTTTGTAGGTACAATTTTTCTCAATATGTCACTCATTAGTATTTATAAACTACAGAGCAGTGGAGCCTTCAGCCCCTATTCATAATGAACAGTCATATCCCTGCTGGAGATACAACCGAACAAAGCTGTTTATTTATTTATTTAGTGGCCCTTTTCCTTCTGTAGCTAACCTAACCCGCAGAAAACTTGCATCTAAGGAAATCTCTGAGCAACTTACATTTTGTTTATGTTTTTGAGAGGGAATATTTATATATATGTGTGTGTGTGCATGTGTCCATTTTTATGCATATATATATATAATGCATGTATATATGCAATTACTTGATTAACAATTAGCTGTGTAAGCAACTTATTTGTTTCCATGCAGCAATTCGGTGCCTAAAAATCACGTTTCAATATCTTTCACAGATTTATCTTTTTCTCTCACTCTCCCTCCTCTCCAAATGAATTCAGGCCCCAGTTCAGCCAAGCTTTGGAGCTAAGAACTGGGGATTAGTGCAGTGGAAAGTGCTGGGTTAACAGGACTGCGGGATGAAGTCCGGAGAGCGAGGACAACGGTGATGCCTCCTCCTCCAGCCGCCCTTTGCCGCTGGAACCGAGTTGAACTTCACCCTGGGATAAGTGAGTGTTTAGTTTTCATAATCACATGGTCTTTGGCCCCTTAATGAAGCAGGCAGCAGGGGCTACCAGCACCTGTTGAGGTAATGGTTTTGTAAGGAGGATTATCTGGCTGCTGGGGGCTGGACTGAGACGGCACGTGTCCGGTTCTCGGGGTGCTCAAGATGTGCTTCTCCCAGGGGTTTGGGTGGTTTTGCTGGGAATTTCTGGTTGCTCTCTCCAGAATCAGCTAAAGCAAAAGTATGATCAAATCCTTGACCTAAAATTTCTCCTCCACTTGTATCTGTGATTGAATATTCTGCAAAAATTGTCACTTAGAGGCTCTACAGAAGGCTGTTTTCTCACACCTGTTTTCTGTTCCCCAGGCTGTAAATATATTTTTCCTAAATTTCAGTATCTGCATCTCAGTCCCAGATGCAGGAAAAATACAGAAAGATATATTAGACTTGAAATGAAGTTAATATTTCTGTTACATACACTTCAGTTTCTAACACAAAAACAGTCCCTTGCCAACAGAAGCACTGAATCTTGTTTGGTTAGCAAAATGTGTGCTGTATGTACATAAACAAGTATCCAACAATTTAAAGCATAAAAGCCTCACTAGCACAGAAATCAGAGTGAAAATAGGTCAGAGACCAAGTCTTTGGAAAACAACATTGGCGGGTAATGATAAAAGTACTGTGGAGTGATCAGCTCCAAAGTGGGTCAGGATTCTGTCTGCACGAACAAGTCTCCAACATTATTTCTCCTGTAGAGTGCTAATGTGCAAGCTCTACCACAGCACCCCCCTTCTTCTGCAGGCAGAGCACAAAAGGTTACCTGTGCCCCAAACAGCTCCTCATCAAATACACAGATAAATCATAATGGATGCACATAGTCAGAAAACCTCGTTACAGGACAACACAAGGAAATTAATCTGCCTACTAAATGGCAGGGGGAATGGGGGACTGAATGCATCTCAGGTCTGTTTTGTTTTATTTAGCTTTTCTATCAGCCTCTCTCCCCCATTATTTCCTTCTCTTTAGGATCTTAAGACATCTAACTCATTAAAAATCTTCTTTTTAATTATCTGCCAGGAAAAAATTAGCATAATTAAGGACATTGAAATTTAGATTAACAACCAACCTAATACATGGCACTGCTTCCAAGAAGAGAACATTTCTTTTAAATCATCATAGACTACTCAAAGGTTTCATATTGGTTTCTGTCTAGATTTCTGTTCAATATAGCCCTAAGAACATATTTCAATGCCTTGAACATATCACTTGATCCATTCAGCAGTATGCTTTTGGGTTTTTTTCATGGAATCAGAGAATCATAGAATGGTTTGGGTTGGAAGGGACCTTAAAGCCCATCCAGTGCCACCCCCTGCCATGGGCAGGGACACCTCCCACTAGCCCAGGTTGCTCCAAGCCCCGTCCAACCTGGCCTTGGACACTTCCAGGGATCCAGGGGCAGCCACAGCTTCTCTGGGCAACCTGGGCCAGTGTTTTTGTTTTGTTCAGCTCCTTTTTAAACCTCTTGCTTAAACACTGTTTCCTGTCCTGGGATCCATTTGTAAAAGGACAACAATATGAAATGCAAGTAGGTCTGAGCTTTTGCAACTGGTGGATGTAATGTTCCCTTAAATATTAACCTTCACCCCCTTAGCAAAGGATGCTGAATCCCAGTGCTGCTGGTAGGACACTGAATTCAAAGGCTCCCTGTATCACAGTGCAGGAATAGCTGGGTTTCAGGTGTTTGACTGCAGGCAGTCTGACTACCTCAAAATGCTACCAAACATATAAAATAAATAAGCCTGGCATAAATAAGATAGGAAAGCATGTTTTCTTATCTCACTTCTAAAAACAAAGAGGTATGTTCTTTGTTTGGCTTAGACACAAAAGAAGTGATTTCCTGAGCTCCATGTGTTCCCTTCTTGACTCTTTTTCAATGATTCCTTGGAAATTCTGAAGTCACTAGTCAGTTCAAGCTCACCTGCCAGCAGAGTAGAACTGCCATGGAGAGTATGTTCTGCCAGCTGGGATCCACCCAGAGGATGCAGTCTGTGCAGGGTTGGATGCTGACCAGTCTGAGCACCAGGGTTGTGCTGGTGGGGTTCCCCTTCTGTAGGAGATACCACAAAAAATTCTGGAACAAGCACCACCAGAGACTGGCTGGGGGTTCTTTTGCTGCCATTGCATCCAGTAAAATAGATGTGTTTGTTCTGACAGTGACAGTGTGACAAATGCCCTGAAAATCCAGTGAAAATCTGATCCAGAGTCAGTTCAGATCTTCTGTGTGTCTCTGATCTACACCTGTTCAATGAGGACTGGCACTTCTAGGTGTCCAGAAACCCTCAAAGAATACAACTCCCTAAGCAGCAGAGCCAAAACACGCTTGGCATTGTCTCAGTGAATCCCCACTCCGCTGCCAGAGCCCCAGCCCAGGGAAGGCTACAGCAGGTGTCTGTTCCCCACGGATGCCCCATGATCCACAGGGCTGAGCTCACCCCACAGTCACAAATCGTAGAGGAAACCAGGTTTCATCAGCTCTGCTGCTTTGCTCTTAAGGTGAGAATATCCCTTCAGTGTGGAAATAATATGAAGCCTGAATAAATTAAAAACGGGAGCTATGTTACACGTTACTGTCATTTAATTAACATCTCATAATGTGTTGCTTAAGGAATCAAGGCTCTATCAGGATAAAGCCTATAAGCATTTTCCCTGTTTAATCAAAAATGTAGATCACATCACATTTTATTTCTTTAAAAAATTACACACTTATTGAAAAAGCTATGATTAAATTTTATATTGAGCCATTTCTCTGAATTAATTCTCCTCCTAAAAATCCACTGTCAAAGAGGAACATGGAAATTAGTGTATAAAATTTGGAAATCTGCAAGGATAGATGGATGGGTTCATTTGACTTTATTAAATTTCATTCACTGTACACTGATAATGACTTGACAGTATTTATCCCTATAACACTCTATATGAGTATATTCTGACATTGCAGTTTGGGTTAGTCACCTCTTCTTGGACAACCTACTGTAAGAAACTCTTTGTAGGTTTGCTATCTTTTTTTGTTTCTTCTTTTTTCTTGTTTTTTTTAACAATGGTGGATTTGAATTATTTGGACTGAAATGGTGTGTGCTATGTGTCTGCTTCTAGTTAATAACCTATTTATTTCAGTCATCCCCATTCGGCTCAGAGGGAGGGCAAGGATGCTCTCATACATCTTGGAACACAGCATGAAATTTGGATAAAGTGAGGGGAAGGAAGCACAACAGCTTTTACAGTCCTTGAGAGAGGACCAGACCACAGAGCTCTCCTGTATGTCTCACTATTGAGTGTTTGGCCCAGGCTCATTGAAATTCAAGATATAACATTCAGATTTTTTTTCTCTTTTAACCTTAATATTAAGAAAATGAATGTTGAGAAGCTGTGTTGGAATATGAATGTAAGCATTCTAATGTTGAGAAATGTCAAGACTAAAGTTGCCTGGGAGGAGTAGTATTAAGTCACAGACAGAACAATACGATCTTTAACTAAGAGATATTATTTTTGCCTCAAGACCTCTACCTCACTCAGAGGCTTACTCAGAGGACTTACTGGGACTGTTTACTGAAGGAATGTGCCTGGTTACACCACAAGGAATGAGGCAGGAAGAGGAGCAATGGTTTTAGGCTTAACACAAGTGAGGAACCCAGGAAAGTGTCATGCTCTCCTCATTGTCCTCCACAGCATCTCCAGAGGACACTGGACTGCAGAGCTTTAGTTGTCCAAGCTGGTGACTGTGCATTTCTGGGTGCCCAAGACGGAATGAAGCCCAGTTTTCAGAACTGCAGAGCACACATACTTGAAGCTGGGATAAAGAGGAACTGTGCTTTGGGCACATGTCATGTAATTCTGGTGCCTGCAGAAAATGCAGACCTTCTGGACTAGTAACCCAAATTAATGGACTTGGGCAATTCAGTTCATATTTCCTCTCACAGTTTCACTGTGTAAATAATTTTGTTGAGGATTGTGAAGCAATTACCAAGCAGAGTGAACATAAAGGCCACAGACTCGCCTCCAAGGACGTTCATCAGTCACTTCTCAGAGGATAATTTGAATGGGTACAGTAAATTAGGTTTAGAACCTAAGATCAATAAGCAAAATATAGTACTTAATATATGCCCTGAATAAGGCCAGAGGCTTATGAAAAAAGAATAGTGTGTGACTATGTAATTAGAGGCTATACCACCACGGGGATGCACAAGGGGCTGACTACACTTCTGAGAACTTGATGGCAACCCTACTGTCACCCTTTCCCATGCAGGAAGAGTTGCTGTGTGATCTCATAAGAGGTGGGTAATGCCCCTCCTGCTTGAAGGGGCCTCAAGGGTCTGGCCAATGCACCGGGGATGCTGCGGTTCCTGTTTTCTGATGCTGCTTTTCCCTGTATGGCATCAATGGCAAAACTGTGTGCCATACAGCTTCACCTGGGCAAGTGATGTGAGCTGCTTTTATCACCCCCTTCACTGAAAGGAAAGGACAAGTTGGCCTGAAACATATATTAGAAGGCTAGGCTGGTTCATTTTCTAAGGGCTTAATTAGGCTATAATAATCTGAATGTGTAGGAGTTGTGAATTACCTTATTAAATCATAAAGTGTGATTAAACTGAATTAAACTTTTGCCCTCTACCTGGCCAGACAGTACAGAACAACATGAACTATCTCACAGTAGTTCTACATATATACTGTTGACTACTGATGTCTAATATATAATAGAAACAATAATCAGAATAAAGGAAAAGAGGCGTCTAGTCTAAGAAAACCTGTGCTTGCTTTAGCTGTTTTCTGTTGTTAAAATAAATTAGCCAGCTACACAGGCCTTGCTTTTGGATATCATGTAAGCCTTTCTTGAAACCCAGTTCAGGCACAAAAAGGAGGCTTGAAACCTAAATTTTGGGGAAACAGCAGTTCTTACAGGTAGAGAATATAATCAACCTTCTCAGTGTTAACACCTCTTTTCAAGGCTCACTGGCATTCCCTCTGGACTGTGTGGTGTACCTGTTTGCATAAGAGAAGATAAGGCTGTAGGTGTTGTGCCTGGAGCTAAAGGAACAGGTATCTCGTCTGTGAGCTCCCTCACAAACAGACTGTCAGGGGCCTGGTGGCTCCACTGGTCCTTGCCTGGGCTCTGGTGGTGGAAAGTCTCTTCCAAAAAGCTGCCTGAGACTTCTGCTTGTGGCTCTTGGCAGGTCCCTCAGGTCTCCTGTGCCTCCGGCCACTGCCTGTGACGTAGTAATATTGATGTTTGCCCTGCTGGGGCCAGTCTTGTACAGATGAGTTCATGTGAGTCTGAGAAGGACTCAGTCACTCTGACTTTGAAAAAAAAGTATCAAACCCGAATTTCCTTGGCAGGGTTGTCTTAACTGATGCATTGATATGATTGTCGTTTTGTGAACACAATGAACAAAAAGCACCTTTCTGTATTTCAGCACAGCTGTTTCACTCCAGAAGGAGCTCTTCAGTTGTTGCCACCTCGGTGTCTTTGGCAGGACTCCTCGGAGTGCACCAGGTGATTCCTGCCAACACCTGCCTCTGGAGCTCCCCACACAGTCCTGGCGACATCCTGCTGGGCACAACTGCTGGGTCTCTGCAGGTTCAGCAGAGCTCTAGAAACTCAGCAGAATTACTGTTGGTCTGAAGCTAAACACAGAAAATTCTGAGCTTGAAAGTCAGAGACCGGAGAAATTTTAATAAAATATACTAATAATATAACTATTGCAAAGGTACCAAAGTTCATTATAGATAAATAGCTGGCTAAATAGATTCAGTCAAATGAGGAAAAAGTATGGACTATGTCCCATGAATTGCCTTAGCCTGCACAATGTCTATGCTGTTTTGAGCTTTGTATTTGTTTTTAGGCACCCATGAACTGAGGTCTAGGAAGAAAAGAGAGAAAGAGGATCCTGTGTTCTGTGGGGCTAAGGGAAGAAAGTTTATAAACAATGGTAGTGGTTGTGTATAATGCATGCAAGCTCGGAAACCTTGCAAAGGTCTCATTTCATATTCGCTGACCATACATCAGAGCCAACAGTCCTGGTAGCTACAGTTTTAGTTTAGAAGTTACTGCCTGTATCAGGCGAAGGAAAATAATCAATTTGGTGATGGCATCTGACAGAGGGACAGAAGTCGCTTAATTCCTTTCCAGCTTTTTATCCTTTTGATATCATATCTCATTTTCAGCATGAATGGAAATCTCCATTGATTTACAGACAATTGTGCTTTAATTTACAGCAGACAAAGCTCAGATCATCAGATACCCACATTTGCAGCAATCATTAAATTTGTTTAGTTGGTGGCTGCCTTTCTAGATACTGGCAGACTCAGCATGTAAGCACATGGAGAGTACAGATTTTTGAGTGCTTAGCCATTACTTTAATTTTAAACCCTGGGCTTGGCTGCCTGCACAGAGAGGGACAGTGTTCACGGGGAGTGGAACATAAACTTTGTATTTATGCTTCCACCTGCATATGTCCACCCACACACGTCTCAGTAGAAGTAATAGGGAAAAAGTGGAAAGAGTAACATTACACAGCATTTGTTAAGATGCTCCATTTCAGCACTGTAACCTATAAAAGAGCAGTTGTTGCTTTTCAGCATTTAATTGCCAATTTACTAGCAACTCGGGTATACCTGTGGGCACCCAGAGCTATTTTGGACAGCTCTGGACCATAATGGTTTCTATTTAAATATCTAAACCCAATAGAATGGCAAAGACAAAGCAAGCCAAGCTACCACACTTCAAACAAGACCAGGACATACAGAAGGACCCCTAAAAGCAATGTATCATTGTTCCAAGTGACAAACCTTCTTCTGGGTGAATCAGAGATCTGTTTGTTCTAGGCCAGGTTGGATTGGGTTTTGAGCAACCTGGTCTAGTGGAAGGTGTCCCTGCTCATAAAATGGCTTTGAAAACCAAGAAAGAGACTCTAGAAACAGTCAGATATCTCAAGAGGATAGTCTTCAAATTCAAGCTGTTCTGTATCTCCCAATAACTGATTCTTTAAAGTAAGCCTCCAACTTCAGTTACATAGTTATGCTTCTTATAACATTATTTACACAGCAATATAAATGTGGGCAAGGTTTTGCAGATGACTAAAGATAAATTCCTTATAGAGGAGGTGGTTTAAGTCTAAGCAACAATCAATATAAATTTAACCTTTCTATAGCTAATGACAGTTTTTAAATGAATACCTCGTTTGAAAAAAAGATGATGGTAAATCACCCTGGCTATTGAATTTTGTTGATAGCATTCTCCTTGGCTGATAAACATACATCTCATACTGGAGGAGTGTGCACATGCATTAAAATGTTTGGAATATTCTGGCTTACCCAGCTCTGACACAGCATTCGACTCGCTAGGAATGTTATGCTTTGCATGAGAAAGGCGCATCTTTTGTGGAGCTTCAGATATTGCCTTGTTTTAACAACATTTGCAGAAACAAATCCTGATAACGATCACGCCTTATTGTGCATGAATAACTGCACTTTTCACGCTTTCATGGGAGTCTGGGAAAGGAAGAGGATGATCACAGCTGAACGAGAGAGACATCTACCCATGTGTTCTGCAGGAATTCTGAGCATCAGCCACATGGCTTACGTCTTCATAGCAGGACACAGGTACAGCAGAGACAACGAAGTCCAAAACTGTGATTAGAAAGATGAATTTTCCAGTTCCTGCCTAATCCTGGAAGCACCTGAACCCTTGAGGTGCCTTGCAGCTGAACTCAGCCCTCACACATGCTTTGGGTCGTAGCTCTGTGCACACCCAGAACGGCCCCACAGCCCCCCTAGCCCATGCTGAGCTCAGATATGGCTGCAGAAAGATTCGTGGTCCCTGGTATTTACAGTGGCTGAGTCTGCTGCCTCCTCCCACCAGATTTTTGTACAATAGCCTGATGGTTAGGGAGGGCACCTTGGGTCCTGCTCCCAGGATTTTGTATAGGTCATATTCAGTAAGACCTTACTATGAACCAGAGGCTGAGGGCAGTACCAAAGTGTCAGTGCCTCCTGAGAGGTGTGTGCCCAGCCAATCATGCTCTCTCTGCCTCATCTTCATGTGCAAAAATGTGCAAGAAGTTGTGCAAAAATCACTTTTGCACATCTTTGTGCATAGTTCTGCCCTAGCAGCTTCATCTCAGCCTAAAGCCAGACAGGAAAAGCACTTTTGGGGCTGGAGGGATTCCCACACCTGAGGAGACCATATGGAAATGCATTTATCTGTGCAGCCATCACACTGCTTACACTGCTCTGAAAAAAATAAAGGTTCTTTCACTTCTTCTAAAGTCTGCTTGAGAATTGAGACCTATTAGGCTATGGCAATACAGCTGATGTTATGCCTCAAGGTATGAACGTAGGAGGAGATTTTCAAGGGCAGAGGGGAGTTAGCCTCCCAGTAGCATTTAACTTCTCGTAGGATATGAGGACTAGCTTCTAACATGCCTTGGAATAGCATCCTCTTTGGTATTGTTTATTTGACTCATGCCCCTTTCAGGAAAAAGGAAAACAATTCTGATCATTTAGAAAAACATACTTCTAAATGGATTCTGAAGTTTTTCTAAGCATGAAACTTTAATAGAAAAATCGTATTACTTTACAGTATTTCTGGAGACTATCAATTCCAGACTCCTTGTCATTGTACCATAGCCCTGGAAAACCATTCACAAATGTTAAAATAGTCTGGCAGAAATAAGTGAAGTAAGGATGAAAAAGAGCAGTGTTGGGCTGGGGGCTGTCTGCCACAGCTCCCATCTCCCTCTTGCTCTCACATGTGGCTCATGATTAGCATTTGGCTCTGGGATTTGTTAGATTTTTCAGCAAAGTAGTAGAGTGAACATTAATTGGGCTAATTATTGTGAGCTACAATTTACTCAGTAATCAAGGCCATAAACCAAGCATTATCAAATTTATAAACGCAGCATGCCCAAGTGCACTTCGTGATAATGAACTTGCTGAGTCAGATTATTCCCTTCCCACTGTTTATAATGTCAGAAACTAACTGGGACTGTCTTGCATTTAGGATTTTCCTCTGCTGTATCACATGGAGAAGAAAAATGGGTAGTACTTGGGAACAGAATCCACAATGAGCTTATTTTTTTAACATAAAGCAGAACCTCCATTTTTTTGCTTGAGTGTTTTACCTCTGCAAGGCGAGGTTGTTTTAACTTCTACTCTAATGGCAATGGAACCTTGCATAGCTTTGTGTACCTCAGTCCCTTCCTCATAATCATCTTTGGGTAAGACAAACAAGAGTCTGGTATGTACAAAACTACATTTCTACAGATCCAGAAAATTTTGGCCTCTTTTACATAGGTCAAATGTTGTGCCAACAGAAGCAGGGCTGACTTCCTAACATTGCTGTATTAACATACCTCAATTTTAGCCTGGGGGAGAGGGAAATGATGTTGTTTGGAATGAGATGGTAATTTACTTTCCATGCTTTCTCAGTCCTAAGGCATCTTTTCAGGATGAGACAGCCAGCTGTGTAAATTGAAATTGGTGAACAATTGTCCACTGGAGGCTCCAACATCTGAAAAGCAGAGTTATACGCTCCTCTCCGTCCATGTAGAATATGGTGTTTTCGTTTTACAGGGATAAGGGATTTACCGTTAAATTAATGGACATTTCAAACTGCAGTGGCAACACATGTTGCCGCCCACATTACTGGGAAATAAGTTGCATCTGTTCAAGTTATCACTTGGAAAGAAAAGCTTCCGGTTTCTGTGTGATGGCATGAGAAAATAACACTTTCTACCCATGTGCCAGGGGAAATGAGGTCACAGGCTCTCGCCACATGCCTTGCAAGTGGATATCTCATGTACAAGTTCGGACAGGCATTAAATTGGTTATGCTTCAACTTCTGATTTTTGTTCTCGTTAACATCTGCTCTCTTGTGTGGCCCGAAGCGTTTTGTCCTTTTTATAGCTTTCTTTGGTAAAGCTGTGGAAAGCTGATCTCAAATTCACATTCATGGCCTTGGATTTTCAGGTCATTCCTCACAGCAAAGACTCCATTCTGCTGCTTTTCTCATGGCGTGACACCTACACCCCAGTGGATATCCTCGCCTTCACAGTCTATCTTCACATCGGTGTTTTTAATTCTACTTGGCTAAGTCATGACATCAGTCTCCAGAGTAACTTAGACCTAAGTGCTTCTTGACCAAAAGGATTAGAAAGCTACCAAGCTACAAGCCACACAGCTCTAAGGATTAATGGGAATTTGCCCTACACACCACAAAAAGCTGAAGTCTGCATACACTCCTCAAGGTTTAAATGTGATGGTACGCTCTGATTCCTGAGCTTATTCCCTGTCCTCCTAAGCTGAGAAAAGGATAAGTAACATGGCTTATTCTTCTGCAGTAAGAATAAGTGCATTTTGCAGAGAGTAATTCTGGTGGTTATAGATGTACAACTGAGGAAAAGTTTAAAAAGAAACAAAAAACTTGGATACAAACATCTTAATCTGCATGGCAAGACAACCTGGTCTCCAGTGGTGCTACCACCGATGCAGCTGTACATTTGCAAGCTGTTGGTATGACAGAGGTGTATTGAATGTAGGTGAAAAATAAGGGAAATAATTGTGTGGCCAAATAACTCACACTCTTCAATCATTATGAGAAGGAGCAGGTGTGATAGTGAGTCAGCTCCTCTTTGCCTTCAGAGAAGTAGAATCCCAGAACCATGAAACCATTCAGGTTGGAAGAGCCCTCTAAGATCATCGACTCCAGCCCTTAACCCAGCACTGCCAAGGCCATCACTAAACCACATCCCCAGGTGCCACAGCCACACACCTTTTAAGTCCCTCCAGGGAGGGTGACTCACCACTTCCCTGGGCAGCCTGTTCCAGTGTATTAGATCACTCTTCTAGTGAAGAAATTTTTCCTGATATCCAATCTAAACCTCCCCTGGTACAATCTGAAGCCATTTTCTCTCCTCTTGTCCCTTGTTCCCTGGGAGCAGAGCCCGACCCCCCCGGCTCCCCCCTCCTGTCAGGGAGTTGCAGAGCCACAAGGTCCCCCCTGAGCCTCCTCTTCTCCAGGCTGAGCCCCCCCAGCTCCCTCAGCTGCTCCTCATTGCATTTGTGCTTCAGACCCTTCACCAGCTTCCTCTAGTAGTGGTCTCTTCTGTCCTACATGTCTACATGTGGCAAAGCTAAAGGGTACATTTTTCAGGCCAGACTAGAAGGAACTCGCACTTGAAAGAGACAAATTTTGCTATGAACTACACTTTTCTACAAAAGTATTTCTATTAAAGTGTATTTTTAAGGTATTCAGAACTTCTGCTCCAGCTCAGGGGAACCAAGCACAGCTCTAGAAGCATGTTCACAACTCATTTTAACCTGACCATAAATGTTTATTTTTTCCCTTCTATTTCTTTTTTTGCCTTTCTGGGTTTAAGAAAGACCACGTGGTAACACTGTTACCTTGTCAATCAGACAACAGGCCGTCTTTACCTATTTAGACATGGTAGGGGGTCATTCTGGGGAGGAAAAGATAGGTTATGTCCCCAAGACCTGGCAAAGCACTGGAAAATAACACCCATACATTGGAAAATTCTTCTAAGTATCACCAAAAATGATAAATCCTAATTTTCTCAGGCCTAATCCTGTGATACATTTTGTACACAAAACCTCCAAGGTCAAAGGAAGATAAAAGACGTGGAAAAATACCCCAAGTCCATCACATAACTCATTGTTTATTCCTTCTTCGATAAAGGCATTTCAAGAAGCAAAAACAGATAATTAAGACTTAACTGATGCTCCTATAATAACTGCTCTTGATTTAGGAGATAAAATTAAATTAGCAGATAAGCTCTTTCATTTTTGCTCAGCCACTACCATGTTCAAATAGGGTGTAACTCGTTCCTTTAAAAGGCACAGTAACAAAAGCAATGTGGAAGGCAGTCACTTATTAATCTATGTTTCTGTGTAGCTATCTGGAAACTCTGCTTTGCTGTCATTATTTAAAACTCATAAACAAGACACTGTGATTCTTGAGACTGGAATTCATGGGAATTGTCTAAACAAAACATATTCACTCCTCTTATGTGTAACCAAATGCATAAATGTTGTTGTCTTTTTATTCTTTACAGATGGTTTGTATCTCCAGAGATTTATAGAAGAATTCATAAATTGGCATCACTGGTATGTAAGAAATGTGAAGCAGCCTCTGCTCCCATTGTTCCCCGACTGTGAACCTGCCGCTGGCTGAAAGAGTTTGCTTAAAATATCAACCCCACAGCACAGCTCCAGTGTGATCACCAAGCAGACCCTCCCCTCTTCGGGGACTCCTCAGGGCTAAATATACTGCTTGATAATTAAGAGTTGTCATTCCTTTGGTCATCTATTTCTACACCATTTCAGCCTCCTGGCGTGGCACTGCAGCCTGACAGGAGATACTGATTAAATAACTCAAAGGGATGATTGTAACCAAATGCTCTGATGAGTGAACCCTCCAAGAGCTCCAAAATCACAAGTGAGCTGGTGCACTTGTCATCAGGAGCTGCGTATTCATCCAACAACAACCTGTCAAATTGACTTGTTAGCATGGCTGATAATACTCCTGCCTTCTTGCTTAGAGAAGAGCAGGGAACATCCCAGATGCTTTTGAATATCTTAGGAAGAGCATCAGGGAAAAAAAATTATTCCACTTTCGCTGAAGATTTGTGGAAAGGTTGGGAATTGAATCCAGATTGCCTGGTTGCTTATATGGGGCCTTTTGCACAAGACCAGCCCCTCTTTTGAAGCTTGATGTTCTGGTCTTTCTCTGTTTGACAGTCCTTTCCCTTGTTCTCATTTGTCTTTCGGATGTGCTGAGTGGCTCATGTGAAGATGGCTAAAATCACAGTGCACAGGATTTTATCAGATATGATTCTTTTAAAACCTGTGCTGTGTGACCTGTGTCATATCACACAGGTACCATGGAAATGCGTATTCTACTTCAGGAGCAGATTAATAGGAGACTTCCTGTAGGAAACTCACCTCTGGAAGAGCAGCTCGCTCAGAATTCATCCAAGTAAAACCAAAAGAAAGTTAGTTCTGAGAAACTCTCAAGACACGTATTATACACCTCTGTGGTGTCATAGTGCTTTCCCTGCAGAATTAATGATTATATCTTTCATGCACTTCCTCCTCCTTGAACAAATCCAGCAGTGAAGTGGAGAAAGGGATGTAAACTCAGCATTTGTTTCAAGAATTAGAGGGACATTCAATACTGTGCAAACCATTTACAAGAAAAATATCTTTTGAAAGAAGAAAGTCCTGAAATATTTTCCAAAATTGTTTAAAATCTGGATTTACCTGATTTTTTAAATGAATTTTCCCCCATAAATCTGACCTCTTAAAAATTACCGTCCCCAGATCTCAGATGCTTTATGATTTGTTTTGTCTCTAAAAGGGTACATTTGCCAAAATAATTCCTAGATATTTGTTGACCTTACACTCTGCATGATTGTGGGATGGTTTGCTAAGACTTTTGGAGATTAGGACCACAGCCTTACACTGGAATGGGATGGACAGTGACCTCATACATGTGAAGGGGCATACGGATCACAGCCTGGAGCAGGATAAATACCCATTTCATGCATGGCCAAAGACCATAATCCCTCCTGGATACAAAACATACCTGGATTTCTGTGGCCAAGGAGGTGGGATGCCATTTTCTCCTACTCTCATGGCGAAATGGCACTTGTCTTGGCACGGGCAGGTACCAGGCCATCCAAGTTGAAAGAGAAGTCAAGGCAGATCCAAAGACTTCACTCTACTTGGACCTTTGACATGTCCAAGATGAGGCAGAAACAGCCTTCAATTTTCTCAGTTTGTTTGGCACTGCTGGAGCTTAAAGATCATTTTTTATCTGGATTCACTGATTCTTCATGGGCGCTCTGATATTTTAGCTATGGCAACACTTGCAACAGTCAAGAATCCACTTTAATTGAGACACTCCAAGAATTAAGAGGCATGTGAGCAGCTGTGAGGGAGTCCACAGGGCCAAAAAAGAGCCAAATCCCAATTTCATCTCTGAGATTCCAGGGAGCAGGGATGTAGCTTGATTTATGGGGAGGCGCAAACTCCACACAGGAGAATGCAGAAGGAAGAGCCCTGGGGGAACCTTTGATGAGAGAAAACAATCTAGACATAAATAAAGACTTCACTGGATTTGTCCCTTCATTATTTTGGAGCCTGATCCAAAGCCCCGTTAAGTCAATAGGAGAACTCCAGCTGGGGTTTAGGTGAGGAACTGAGGGTGCAGCCTCACACACAACTCGTGTCACTTGGGAATATTTCTGTACTGTGGGGAAATGCGCTTGTTAAAGCTCTGAGCTGATACTGAGAAGCATTCAGCTATTATAGGATATACTTTCATTGAGTTACTTGCTGCTGTCCAGTAAAGTAAAACATAGGAAACCCTTTAGTGTTTCATCAAATTCTTGCTCATTTCAAAGAGGACCAATATTTCTGTGTCTGGCTCACATATTAAAAACTTTCCCTGCATATTAAGTTTCATTTTTTTGGTCATAGGCTTAGCTTCAGATCTTTCTATGACTTTTACTAGGGGCTATTTTTGAAGGATTCAAGTCTGTTTTGCCAGTATAACCTTCAATTTCTAATGAGTGTTATTTCAAAAGAGACTTCTCCACTGGTAGGTAACAGAAAATAAAGTTACCTTGAAATTTAATAAGCGTTATTTACTCTGTATCTGCTAATAAATCCCATGATACATCCTGCTTTCTAAAATGCTAGAGGTTATGATCTCTTCCTATTTGGCATTCAGAAGTTAAAGAAACATTTAATTATTTCACTCGGGGGAATCAGAATTTTCTTTTTTTTTACCTTTTGATTTTTCATTTGTATGGCCACAGTTTCATTTGTGATAGTAACATTGTTACTATCACCAATTTAAAGAAAGATTTTTAAAAATACTGTATTTATTCTTACTTTTCAGTCAAACATTCTCCTTCCAGTGTTATGGTGATATAATCATATTTTCATCATAACATGCAGATGTTTTATTCACTCTTCACTTCCCATTTCTTCAAGGCCCAGTACAAACCTAATTACAATTTCTGCAAAGGCTTTCCTTGAACATCAGTAGATTTTCGATAAGGAATAAAGCATGCCATAAATTCACATGCATATGCATTGTGTCTGTATGTGTGTCTATATAAATCACTTGCAAACTGTGTTAGATTTCTTGCTAAATGTACACTGCTACAATTACAAATTCCTTTTCACAATGTATGTGTATGTGCTGCAATAGGCCCTTCACACCAACAAGCTTTTTTAAATCAATAGCAGATATAAATCTGTATCTATAGTTCCAGTGACCCAAATACATTGCTATCATCCAGAGCAGGGGCTTTTGTTTTAACAAACCTTCTGGATGTATTTTTAACATTCAAATATATTACAATAATTGCCCTGCAATACCTGGGAGACAATTGAAATGAAATAAGCACGTGGAATTCTGTGGTATGAAATATTTCTCCCCTTCATCTACAGGGATCCTTTTAGTGCTATTTCACTGTCAAAAAATGCATAAGCAACTTCATCAGTTTAAGGAATTTTTTTTAATTTTAAAATCGTGCAAATTGGGTATCTTTGGAGAGATTCTGAAAATGCGTATGAAGAACTAATTAAAAGGTTGTTTATGAATAATAATAACCAGTATTTGCCAAATTATTTTCTGTTCATTACTGCAACTTGAACTATTTTTATTTTCTTAAAAATAGAAAAAATGTTTCAGCCCAAAGTTTCTAATTTCCCCTTACATCACTAGTTAGACATTAAATATATTAGGCACATTAAAATGTAAACATCAACGCACAGAACCTTTCTCTTTTGATCATTTTAAATTCCACTATTAATACTTTAATTTTCCTTACTCCGTGTGTGTGTGTGAGCATACGAGTGTGTGCATGTGCCTCTGATCTGGCTTATACACTGTACTAAATTGTTCAGTAAATACTCTGCAGCAGGATAAGGTCTAACTGGAAGAAAATTGTTGTGAGTTACAGGAAATTAAAAAATTCCTGCAATACCAACCCACTACTCAAAGTCAATCTGTGGTATCCCACAATCCACTTGGCTCTGAAGTCAAGCCAGAATGATTTTTGAAGAGTAATTTCAAGCCTTATAAAGGGTCACATCATGTATTAAAGCCATATTTGCTTCTGTGTTTTGTAAATTTTGAACTCATTACTAAACCTTTGTCTCTTATGCTGTACGTCTGGCTCTGAACTCTCCTTCATCAATCTGATCCTTAAAACTCCGACAAAAACAGGCAACACATTTTGCATGTGAAAAAGTGGTAAAACATAAATACTTGCAATCTCAAGGTGCCAGCATTTAAGGAAGGCTCTAAGAAGCTTATCTTTTTTTGGTACTTTAGATAGGAAAAGCTCAAGCAAGAGGTTGTCCAAAACTGCTATTTTCTGACCACCCTTGGGAAGTGCTGAGTGCCCTCAACTCCTGTTGACTTCACAAGAGATTAAGAGAGCTCAGCAGCTCCCAGTATCAGTCCCACAGATATATATCTATACACAGACATACATACATATATATGTGTATATATATAAAATGAACTGCTAACAAATAATGGATCACCTACTCTTTTTCTTGCCCAAATTCCTTGTGAAAGGATCAGACCCAAGGTTAGAGGTAAAACCATATGCAATTTACAATAAGCAAAACGTGTCTATAAACAAAATACAATTGGAAATCTGGGAATCATTTATTCAGGCAGTGCTGGCAAAGTGCAGGCATATGTGTACAAAACAGTGCAGCACCTCCACAGATTTCAACAGTTCCATTTCTGAAGTTGCTATACTAAGCCTTTATCATGACCTGGGGCTGAAACAACACACTGTTAAAGACAAGGGGTTTACCCCCACAACACATTCAGAACTGGGGTGGGACTGCACATCTTAAAACCCACCAAGGCTGTGTGCACAACTTGGGCTTTGATTCTTCTAAGCTCCCTTCTCCTGAAGCAAATGGTCATTGATCTGCTCTCACTCAAGGCTACCCACAGTATTTCATTATGTGCCTACATCACATGTTTACACTGACTGCTCTAAATTCCTCCTGTTTTTCCCTGAATACTTTCTTTTTATCGTGATAATAGTCCTGGAGTGAATCAGCTAAAGAATTTGGAGCAATCTAAACAGAGATTCAAGGAAAATATCCAGTAAAGTGTTCACAAAATTAGAACGAGGCGCAGCTTGGGCAGCACACATGATGAGCCCCATGGGAAAACACCCCTTCATCATGTGGCTTTCACTGTCTCTAACCCACGGATGGCCCAGCCAGGTCTGACATGGGTGGGAAGAAGGATGTGCTTTGGCCCTGCTCGCTGCCCCAGGGAACACACTGGGAAGGTCAGAGCTTGTCAGCAGAGGAATACCCACTCCTGGTCTGGAAGGCATACAGACTTTCTTGACCTGTCAGGATGTGCCAGGACAGCTGCACAGACACCAGCTGGGTCTGGATGAAGCTCTGAGCTCTACTGATGCTCCAATGTCTCCGTGCACTGGGCCAGCAGATGAAGACGTATTCCCCATGCCTGTGCCACCCTTTCTCTAGCCCTTCAAGCTCCAAGAAACCATGGAGACTTGGTCCAGTGGAAACACACAAGCAAGGGCAAGAAGGTAAAGACAGATAGGCCAGAAGAACAAGAGGAGAGGATTTTTTAAATGTCCAGCAGGACACTGAGATGGAGGCAAGAAGCATCAATCCCTGTATTTCAGCACTGGGAAGTGATTTCACTGTTGTGAAGAGCTGGTGAAATGGCTGTGATGTCACCCTGAGACTTGTAGGTCCTTGAATCAATTCCTTTTCCTGCCATGGATGCCCTGAGGGCTCACTTTAGCTACAGCTTCACTAAAGAGATGACTCCCCGTGTGGGACAATGGCTTGGCTGCTCAGTAGCCCTCAAGCTGCCATCGATGATAGGAGTTCCTCAGGTTCAACAAATGCAGCATGCCAGTGAAGCTGGTTCCTTCAGAAATCAGAGGGCTGGGAAGATTCTAAAGGTGTCCCAAAGAAGCAAATATACAGTCTGTTTGGATTAAAATTCAGACCTTCATATTGCTCTACACAGGAAAATAAGGGTCTCCAAATCTTCCACAAATTACACATTTATTTCTCTACGCATCCACCTCTACCTCACCTTTCCTGAAAAAACAGGGAAACCAAATGGGATAGAATATAATTATTATCCTCTCTTTGTAAACTGAACATCTATTCAGGACATAGTAATAGCTAACTCACAGGAGCAGTTTTAGGATATTTTGTAGTGGCACTTGCATACTGTGAAGACGGGTACTGTAGGAAACACAAATTATATTCATAGAAAGAAATTTAGCTTATTTAAATATTTGCACAACTGATTCAGATGTGACTTCTTCCAGTGACTATTGGGTGCAAAAAGAAAAACAAAAATTAACATGGAAAAAAATGGCAGTTTGCAATAAGACAGTGGCAGTTCTACCATAACTGTGGTTAGGATTCTTTCCATTATAAACCCAGGTTTCCACTCCTACTGCTACAAATTGCAGTAAAATATTTTCAGCTTCAGATATGGCATATATGGCTTCTGGCCAGGAAATTGTTTGGGTAAATTTTAGGTCATATGTCAGACATCAAATATCTTTTTTGAAAGTGAGCCATAGTTTGTCTATTTCTATTCTCACTATTTAGTCACACCATAAATAGCTGCTGTACCACAAGGCTGATCCAGAAAACATAAAAATATATTCCTGCACCTAAGATCAAGTCAGATATGAAAATCTTTCTATCGTATTTTAAAATTCCCTCTTATGATAAATTCAGAAATACAAGATTGATTAATACATAACTTTGAGATTTACAGCTAGCGGGAAATTTGCCATGCTGATGAGGTGTGTGAAAATCAGTTTTATCAGAAGTGTCAGTCTATAGGTCAGTGATATCACTACAACACTTGTCTGTCTCAGGGCTGAAGGAGGGGGGACTGTCTTTGCGTAACTGTTTGAAAGAGTGTGAGAAAATGACAGCCACATCTTTAAAACCATAGTTCATGGATGTAAACTACTGTACGTGTTAGCATTGGCAAAAAGACAGTTTGGATCTCTCATGGGCCATGTATATAGAAATGTTTGTCCTTCTCAGTCAGATATCTCATGGCAGCACATTGAATTATATTAATGAGCAGCCTTAAGCCAAATGATGGAACGGCCTTGAAGGCTGGGTCTGCTGTGGTAGCTTTAAAAGAAGGGTGCCTACTTCCAAAGCAGGGACTCTTGGACAAAGTACTGGCCTCTATTGACATTAATGAGAATATTACCACTGAGTCCACTCAGCCCAGCATTCGCTGCCTGCCAGTCTGGCTGTGCCTGCACTGTGTGGTTGTGTCCACACTGCAGCCTGGAGCCACTGCTGTGCACCGTGTCCGTCTGCTCACCGGGTGGTGAACAAATCTTGGGCTGTGCCTTTTGTTTTGGAGACATTCATGCTCGGGGACAGAGAGAGCTTCAGCCAATTCCAGTGCATGTTCTGGACCAGGACAACTGGGGGTCAGCACTGGATACAGCTCCAGAAAGCGTGTCCAGGGCTGACAGTCCTGAAGGACACTTAAGGTTTCCAGGTTTTCATTGTACATTAAATGTGTTTCCTCTTTCTTATGAAAGTAAACTCTAGAGAGGAGTAGATTGATATAAATCCTATCTCTGCCCCATTCTAAGAACTTGTGTACTATAGCTTTTTTCTTTAAAAGAATTCCTCTTTTTAATAGTCCTGTGGGTCAATGTGTAATTCAATGAACTTTAAGCGTGACCATGGAGAAGGATTCATGACCAAAGTTAAATTTCTCTTCACAGTGGAACATATGCATATCATCATGTGGAATTTGGGCATTGCTACAGTGACTAACATATTTGTGGTACTGCTCCTCCAGGAATTTGATTCCTAGCAATATAAGATCAGGTTCATTTGATGTTTATATTGAATTTTGCCATTGGTTTTGCCATGATGGAGTAGCTTTTGATAATCCATTATACAGTTTCTGGAAAGTATTCAATGCTAAAATATCTTTTTATTAAGCTAATGAAAATCACTAGCCTGATATAAAGAGATGCAATTACGAAATCCACCTTGGAATAGCTTAACATCTTTCATTTCATCCTAGTAAAATCACAGTGCAGCCATAATTTAAATAGGAGCCATCCTTTTAAAGAGCTGTGACTGAATGTTTTAGGTTAGCTGTAAGTTTTGGGAATACCTTAAGGAAGTCCCAAATGCAAACTAATACTTAATACTAAAGTACCAAGCTTCCAAAGAATCATTAAGAGTTCTTTCAGAAAAAGAGCAAGCAAATTAATATATAACAAAATTATGACATTTGTATATGAAATGTGAAGACACATAACTAGTCAACCTCCAACTTTCAAAGGCCATTAGAAAAGTTCTCTGCTTTTATCTTACTGAAGATAATATAGTTCTGGTCTAGCCTAGAAGTCTGTGCTATGAGGCAAGTTTGACAATGCACAGAGATGTATTCTTTTTCATTTGTTTTTTTTAAATAGCCTTTTGTAATAACTTGATACTCAGCTTCGTTGGAATCATGGACTACAGCTTTTGATGTCAAACCCTGAAAATTAGTTCAGCTGAAGATGAGTTTGATCAAAATTCCCACTGGACTTCAGAGACACAGGAATTTAGTCCTAGGTTAAAGGACCACGAGAATGAAAGACGCTGGAAACATATGCTGGGATCCGAATTCCCAAAGCAGTCCATACTCCCCTTTTAGCCATGCAGAATTTACAGTGTTGACCCACCAACTGGAGCATAATCTAAACTCCTGACACCTGATTCCTTCATTCTTTCACATTTTAGGTGCATGGAACTGACAAAGCCAAATAGAGTCACGTACTCAAGCAACACATCACACGAATCTCTGTATTGATCAAATGGGGTAGCCAACTCCTCCTGCTTTCTGATGGCTATTTGTGGTTCTTTCACCAGCCCTGCCACGGCAAACATGATACCAAGGAGTACAAGGTGTCTGCCTGTCCCCTGCATATCAAAAAACTCAGAATAAATTAGGTTTCTGACACTTTGTTCAATCTAAGGAGTCAGGGGTAGATTTTTTTCTTTTCCACATAAGTCTTCTTGTGAAAAAAAGTCTTTGAAAAAGCCAAACTTATTGAAACATCTTCCAAAATGACAGTTTGGGTGTTTTTGTACTTGAAACCACTTTTAATTACACAATTTCCTTCACTTTTATTGAAAAATAAGTGTTGAAATGCAGTATGAAAAAACTCATGTGCATCCAGAATAGTTGTGTCCCATCCGGCCAAGAGAAATACTTTTACCCATGAAGTTTGTTTTTTCAGTTTCTCAGAATTTCAGATAAAAAATACTCAGAATACCCTTTTATTTACACAGTTCTGAAACAATAATTTCAGCTTGTTTGTCTTGGAGTTACCAGCAAGCCAAGAAAACAGCCTTGCTCTTGGTGATCTCCTCACTGTGAGATGGCAGCGTGGGAGGGAAGCTGCTGTTGTGCCATGTGAGAGAAGAGGAATCAGGGAGCAGGACAGAAATGAAGGGTGAGGAGTCAGAAGCTTAGAGAGAGGAAGAAGTGAAGGTACAGGCAAGGAGCAGGGAGCAAGACGTTATCTGCTCTGGGGTGCTGCCTCTCGCTGAACTGGAAGGGTGCCCCCAAGGATTCTCCCGCTGTGGGGGATAATGGAAAGTTCTTGGAGCTCAGAGGCAAAGAGCAAACAGTAGTACAAAGCCCCCAGCCACAATTACAACTGACAGCACATCATTTTTAAACACCTTTTGGATCCAGAAAATAGAGAGACATTCGATTTTTCAACAAGGCAAAATTCCATGGAAAGCAGATATTGCTGGGGGCAGAGGGGGTAGAGAAATTAAAGGGACGTCATTGAACTAAATCCAGCTTTCTGTCAAAAAAAGCCTTCCTGGAAGATCTTCAGTCAATCTTGTTTGGGGCATATCCTTAAACTTCAGAGCATAGGCATTTGTTAAATCTTTGCATTCCCTTCTCCCTGTTTAATGCGAAGCTCAGTTAAACCTGTATTTCTCTAAATTATATGTGTGTTCTAAGAGTAAGTAGGAAGAGGTGGTTTTAACCTTCAGTTAGAGTTGGGGTTTAATATGAAAGGAGGTAAAGTCTGTGAATGGATTACAACAGTTATAATGGGCAACAAGTATTTTGACAGATTATATTCATGCCTATATTTAGATAAGATCACAGAATAAAATTATCATTGAATAAATCATAAATAAATATATAAGTACTATTTTCCTCCTTACACAGGTTTTCAGCATGTAAGCAATGTTTTTATTTGCACAGAAATAGCTTCCATCTGTACATTTAAAGAGATTTCAGGAGTCAGACAAAGCCTTTTCTGTTCCTGAGTTTTAGATGTGAGTTCACAGTGCAATAAGTCAGCACAGGCTAATTTGGTGGAGGGAGAAATCTCGATTTCCCAGCTGGTGTGTTCACCTTCCAATTGACACTTCATGGTGCTTCATCTCCTGACAGAATCAAGTGGTCTCCTTATGTGTGCACTCCCCAGGACCTTACCAGCTGGATCACCACCACTTTCTCTGAAAGCTGGGAAGCAGACAATACCAGGGCATTTTTAATTGTAACCTCTAAAAGAAAGTCTCCTTGTCCAATAGCTTTACCACCCTAAAACCAGACATTCACCTCTCTAGATCTCCACACTGGGTTTGGACCTCCTTGCTGTCAAAGTGCTGGTAGAGGATCCCAGAGGTGCTCATCAGGAGCTGGTGGCCATAATCAACACACTCTGCACAGCCAAATCCTTCCATTAGAAGGATTAGAATTGAAAATTCTAATCTAGAATAGATCTAATAATAAATAATAAATAAATAATCTAGAAAAGAATTTTTTCATTCTATCAACTTTTT
>VZRE01005078.1:0-84316 GCA_013396775.1 Cephalopterus ornatus
TAAATGACTTGGAAGCAGGACTGGAAGGGTTGTGAAGTAAATTTGCAGATGACACAAAACTCGGAGGAGCTGTTGACTCCTTCGAAGTCAGGGAGGCCCTGCAGAGAGACCAAGACAAATGAGAGGACTGGGCAATCATTAACCACATGAAGTTCAACAAGGGAAAGTGCCGGATTCTGCACCTGGGATGGGGCAACCCTGAATATTCATACAGACTGGGGAATGAGATGCTGGAAAGCAGTGCCACGGAAAGGGACCTGGGGGTCCTGGTCGATGGCAAGTTGNNNNATGGCAAGTTGGATATGAGTCAGCAGTGCCCTGGCAACCAGGAGGGCCAATCGTGTCCTGGGGCATCAGGCAAAGCATCACCAGCTGGTCAAGAGAGGTGATTGTCCCGCTCTGCTCTGCACTGGGGCAGCCTCACCTTGAATGCTGTGTACAGTTTTGGTCACTGCAATATAAAACAGATATTCAGGTGTTAGAGAGCATCCAAAGGAGGGCAGTGAAAATGGTGAAGGGCCTTGAGGGAAGCCATAGAAGGAGCAGCTGAGGTCACTTGGTCTGTTCAGCCTGGAGAAGAGGGGACGGGAAACCTCAGTGCAGTCTACAACTTCCTTGTGAGGGGAAGAGGAGGGGCGGGCACTGATCTCTGTGGTGACCAGTGACAGGACCTGAGGGAATGCCCTGAAGTTGTGTCACGGGAGGTTTAGGTTGGATATTAGAGAGGGGTTCTTCACCCAGAGGGTGGTTGAGTACTAGAAAAGGCTTCCCAGGGAAGTGGTCAGAGCACCAAGCCTGACAGATTTCAAGAAGCGTTTGGATGATACTCTCAGGCACATGGTGTGACTCTTGGAGATGGTCCTGTGCAAGGCCAGGAGTTGGACTCGATGATCCTTGTGGGTCCCTTCCAGAATATTCTGTGATACTGTGATATCCTTTCCATTCAAGCCAGGTCAGATAGCTCTGAAGTTTGGGGAGCTGATGTGTTCTTGGAGCTTGACCTGCCAGAGGGTTGGACTGCAGATGTGGTGGATGTGCAGAACCTGAAAATCAAATTGTTCTCAGTTTCCTAACTTGGAGATTAACTGAAATTACAGGTTGCCCCTCTGCACTCTTATTCCCCTCTTCCTGTGCATTAGGTGCAGAGGGTCTAGGGGATGGTGCAAAAAATGGTTTTATACCTACTGGCAGTAGACCTTGCTTATTGTGGAAGGAAAACCATGAGACATCATGTAGTGAAGTGCTATGTGCCACTGTTTCTCATGGAGCCAGAAATACATCTTTGACATTACACTAGATTAAAGAAATGTGACTGCATCACAGGAGTTGAAAGTTTTTCCTGGGGAGACTCTCTCCGAGGGAAGAAATGACTTGAAACAACAACCTGCCATGTTTGTGAGGTTTTCTGTGGACGCACTTGGCTTTTGAGTGCTCTTTGGTTACCAAGAAGATCCCATAGGACTTCCCAACAGTCTGCTGTAAAATGATTCAGAAGGGCAGCTGTTTTAAAAGCTTGCACTAGGCTTAACCTGCAAAAAGAGGAGAGTACCTCAGCCACGTGTCACAGATTTTGTTGTGAGAAGGTGTACACTACTGTATTGGTTATTAAAGTGCAAGGTTTCAAGTGCTATCTACTCCTTATGTAAGAGATTTTGTATGTAGTTATTAGGCTTCATTACTTGGGTTTTAAGTAGATGTGTAGGGCATTTAGATCAGTTGTATCGTCTAAGAGCAACTCTTAAAATGAAGGCAAGCAATTTGTGTTTAATGTAGTAGAAAAAGGGGGAGCCAGCAGGAGGACTGGCAGGATGAAATAGAGGGAATGTGCTTGAGGCAGTAATCCAGAAAGATGATTTTTGCATTTTGAATGGATTTCAGGGGATAAGATTGCTTCTGTTACGGCCAGAAGGAAAGAGATTATCTCGCATCTCAGCAACAATAATGAGGGACTGGAGGAGTGATTTGGTTTTATGAATAGAAAGGGAAGTCAAGGCACCGAAGATGCTGAAGCAGGCATGATTTTGAGCCAGTCCTGGGTGCATGAAGGCAGACAGAGGACAAAGCCAAAGGTGACACCTTGGCTTCATGAGAAAGAAATGATTGAAAGAGGAGAAGGTGAAGGGCAGCTGCACGTTCCCCTTCGTATCAGGCTGCATTTGACCTTCAAGAAGTTCCTTGGGGACTTCAGCATTCAGACGTCTCTAACTTGACATTGTAGTGTCATGCTATATTGTTGTCTAAACTGTGCAGTATGTATGCAAACTCAGGTTTGCAACTTGTTGCAGCCGTGCCCCTTAGAAGTGTAGCTCACTCTTTCTCTGTGGATTAGGATGCTGGTCAGACTACACCTTCAGTGAAGCACTGTGTTTCATCCCCTTGGTAAGGGAAATGGTGTGTATGAAAATCTACCATACTAGAATGGAGCCTAGACTATGAAAAAGAACAGTCTGTGGCTTGTTAGAAGGACAAAAGCATAAACTTCTAAATGCAAACATTTTGGATTATGGTTAACATACTGTTCCTTAATGTATAAAAGAAAAATTGAACATTTTCATAGGAAGCAAGTGTATTTTGTGAAAAACATCGCTTACAAATAAGCTTGTTTTTCTGCTAGAGTCAGAAGTTTATTTCTGCCTATCCTATTTTAATCTCTATTTCCTGTTTGTTTTCACCATTTGTAGTCTGGGAAGGAAGCTACTGTGTCTTACGGGTTTTCCACACTACTGTTTCTATTTCTGCTATGAGAAATTACTCTTAAAGCAGTGTAGCAAAATACATTTTCTCAGAGTTTTTGGTAGACTGCAAAGAAATTGGAACCAGTAGAGAAAATGAAGATAAAAACAGTCATTTTTTTCATAAAGTTCATGACAAGTAGGAAATGGAATAGAAATTGTGTGTTACAGAAAGCTTTTTACCTTGTTGCAATTATGATAAGCCCTGGATAACACATGGTAAAATGATGATGCCTTTGAAAGAATGTTTCCACCAAAGCTTGTTCTTGTTTTGGGCAGGAACTTTACACAGATTTAGCTTTAAACTTTACCATATTTATATCTGTCTATACCTATAGACATTCAGTAAATTTCAGTAAAATTCTTTGCTGAAAATTCTTTTGGCTTTTTAAGAGATAATATTTTCCAGTAATGTACTTAATCATTTTACCTGATGGCTTACCTTTACTCAGTCAGGCAGCTTGGATTAAGAAATCCAACTGCTTCTGCTTAATGATTTTCTTCCTGCCCTTGCAGAACAGTGCTTTTTTTTTGTTTAGGCTCTTAGCACTTCAGGTGAAAAATAAAAAATTCCTGAAAACCTGTCTTTCTACTTATTGAAGCAGTTTGTGAAAATATTACTTTGCACTTTAAGATTTTATAATTACACCGCTTACTCCCCACTTTCTTGAACTACAAATTCCTTCAGTAGGGGAATACTTTTAGTGATAAATGTGCTGAGGGTTTTGTGTGGTAACAAGTCTTTGATCACCCTGTCTATCTGAGAAGCAGCTACAGTAGCGCGTAGCCCAGGGCTGAAATCTGTATGTAGCAGCCTGCTGTATTTTTTCCGGTTTTGGGCTTAGCTAGGGCCTGTGAAATAGCAGCAAATCTGTGTGCCATCTGGACTTGCTCTCTCTGCTCAGGCAGAGTCTGGGAGGCAGAGTGTTAGTTGTTGTTTGTTTTTTGTTTGTTTGTTTGTTTTTTTCTAATTGCACTGTGGGACAACCCCAAGTTTTTCCCAGGATTGTGAAAACACAAAGTCTGCCTTTCCCAAATCTTTTGAGGTTGCCCTTTTTTTTTATGAAGGAGGCCATGAAAATCACTGCATAATGGGCTTGGTTAAAGCATTCATGTCAGATGTGACTTGAATAAAACCTGGAGCTAATCTCACATGAAGCCTACTTGTTTATTTAAACTGAATGAAGAATTAATAAAATGATAAGTTGATTTCACTGAGGTTTTCTAATCAGTTGAAAATGTTTGTTTATTCCTGGAATCATAAGGGATAATTGCAGAGAATCATTTTGAATTCTATTGTATTTTCTCTTCCCAAAATGCAAAATCACAAATACAAGGACAGCACATATAGAAAAGAGGGAGAGTCCAAGTGTGTAACTACTGGGGGGGGGATATTTTAAAAAGCCAGTATTCGTATTTTTCTGAATATTTGCTTTGGATTCAGGGTTGCATTAGATCCTGTTGTATGTTTATGTCAATTGATTCTGTGTTGCAAGAAAGAATTTGCTAAATACTTACGCTTGCTTTGCCCAGTGCAGCTGAGGACTTATTTGAGTAAATGATGCTAGAAGTCTGTCCCTTTTCTATTAAAAGAGATCAGCATTTGTCATTTACATATGTTGTTATTCCAAACACTTTCAACCATATCCATTTTCTTCAGAAGACTGAGTTGCAGAGGTGAGATACATTGATTGAAAAAACATGACAGTGTACAGTTCTTTGTCTGTCTTCCTCTTCCTTTCACCCCCTCCCCAAAGTACCACGAATTAATGAACACGTATTAGTTATCTGCTTGCAAAAACAACATTGATACAAAGCTCTTAAGTTTTACTGTAAAGTATATTAAGTGTGGATGGCAGTGAGTAAACTGTAAACTTTGTTATACTACTTTATTACCAAAATTGCCTTGTGTAACGAGGTTTACAGTGGATTTCTAAATGATGATCCCTCATGATAATCTGTACCGCACAAAAGAAAATTACATTTCTATTGCTGAGGACAAAGACCGAGAATTCCTGACTCACACCAGTGAATGTGTTTTGTTTGGCTTTCCCCTGAATATGGGGCACCGGTATGATCACAGTCTGGAGCAGCTGCCCTCTTATTCAAATTGGGAGTGGGGGTTGCAGGTCTAAATTTCCTATTTGATGAAAATTCAGAAAAAAACCAGTTCTAGAAATAACCCTATAGAAATATAACATGCAGTCAAGCTACTTACCTTAGCCTTTTGATATTATGTTATAATTTATGTTGGTGAAAATTTAAACATTTTGACTCCTAGAACATCCAAAACATGAGAAATATTTGCTAAATTTCAATGACATGAGAGGTCTAGAAGAAAATGGTTCAAGTGTTTACTTCCAGTGTGCTAATGTAGCATGCTCGTTCTGGTATGATAATCTTATCATACTGATGTGTGAAGTGTCAAAATGACGGGTGAAGGTTTTCCTGTAATCTGAAGGGTCGTGTTTAGGTTTTTAATACATATTTTTTAAGAGGCATCTGTCTGACACTGTCTTTTAGTGGGACAGCACTGTTGTCTGCCTTTGCAGCAGAAAAGCTTTGTATGTTGCCACCACTACCATATTCCACTGAGAAAGGCGGCAGGCATTAAGATGTGATCTGCTAATATTCTTGGGTAGAAGGCTTTTCCAGACACAGAGTACTAATTGTCAAAATGAAAGCTAGTGGTTTTTGCTTCCTGTTTCCTAATATTCGATGGAATCTTTTGTGACTCTTACCAATGTGATTACACTTAAACGAGAGATGTTGCAATTTGTCACTGAGGCAGCTTTGGCAATGGGGGCTGATGCAGCAGACATGCAGGAAAATCAAACATGCTGTAACATTAGTGTTCATTTCATAAGTTTTAAGTGGTGACTTGGTGATCCACCAGCTTTTTACCAGGACTTGGAATATTTTGCAATGTTGTAGCTTATATCAGCTTTCATCTCTATTAAGATCTGAGGTGGAAGAGTTCTCTATTTGCGAATATATTGTTTTCTTAGGAGACTCTTGCCTAAATTTGTGTGTATTCAGTGGTGACTGTGCAGTACTCAAAGCTATTAATTCGAGGTTTATGAGACACCAATAAATTAAATATTTCTAGCTATCATCTGACGATAAGAAAGCATTATGGCAAAAAGGAACAGATCAGCCAAGCTTCCTCTGACTTCTATTTTTGGGACTTGAGTTTTCATCTGTTTGAAAAACTTCTGTTGTTCGTCTGACTTTCCTTGTTTGATTTTCAGGTTTATGCTGTTGCCTTTCGAGTTTCCATGCCCATGAGTTAATTTCTCTTCCTTTATATTCCTCAGATGGTTAAAGAGAGAGTGAGTCAGTGTTTTGCAGGTGAAGGTTTAGACAAGTTATGGATAAAATAATAATAAAGGCTCTGTCTAGATTTTTATCTTGGTGAAGCAGAGGCAGACGGTTGAGAGACGAAGATGAATCTGGGTGGTCTTGATGCTGGAGACTGCCATGAGGATGGATGTTCACAGCTGGTAACATCCCTGGGATGTTTCTTTTTCATTTCTCCCTGGGAACAGGGAGGAAAAAAAGGGATTCTGAAATTATGAAATAAGTATTTTGAATAACAGTGTTTTGCTGTGCAAGAAGCCTATCTTGTTTGAAAAGTAATCCAACTGGCTATTTTAGCATTGCTTATCTTAAAAGCAGTAGCAAGTAACACTATTGCAGACAGGAGTACCTTGTTTACTGGGGGAATAGAAAAACTATTTTGCAAGAATAAAGACCTTCTGGGAAGTTAAGCCACATCACCCCCCCCATGCATTTATTCGTCTTTTAACAAATCATGTTTTTAACAAATGAGATCTGAAACATTTCAGTGACATGGAGAAGTTTATGGAAAAGTGCATTACTAGGGCTGTAACTGAAGTGATTTCATAGTTTATTTTTAGGCACTTTGGATTGAAGGTTGCTAATTGACAGTGGGAGTGAGAAGGGAAGGTTTGCTTGGAGTTGGGTTAAGCCGAGGTTATCTGTATTTGTCTCAAGCCTAGAAGAGTTGGCAGGAGGATTGACTAAACTTTGTGAACTCGCGCAGACCTGACCCTTAACACACTCACATGCGCGCACGCACATGCGTCCTTGAATGCTTTCTCAGCCTTCCACTCTAGCCAACTTCACTAACAAGCATACCACAATCTTTTCCAGCCCGCACTGGGAGGATGTTAAATAATTTTTATCCTAAAACTCCTGCTCCCTCCCCCTCTTTAACTTTCCCATCCACCCCCTGTTTGTTCCCACTGTGGGGAAGAATGAGTGCTGTTTTCTCTTATCTCCTTGGCTATGAGGGTAGTTTCACAACTGCTCCGTGTTTAAGTTTTTCACCTACCACAGACTTAATGTATTAAAGTGGGCCAAATCTGGCACTCCTTATCCCAGACAAAAGTTTTATTGAAGTCTTTGGGAACTGTGCCTGGGACTCTGTGAGATTGCAGGCAGTGGTATTTAAAAGAGGTTTCCACAGTCACTTGATTTGATTGAAGTGAATTTATTTTTTTTTTATTTTAGTGAAGGTAGCTTAATCAAGACAGCGCTTTCATGTCTGAAATCGTCTCTTATGAAGTTATCTGGGAGGAGGTTTGAAATACCTCAGTTAATGTTTTCTCATCTCCATGCGTCAGTTCCCAGCCACTTCTGCTCCTTGCCTTCTGTTTGAAGGCAAACCCTAAGAGAGATGTCATTTATTTTATTTTCCCCCTTCAAGGTTAGGCTGGACAGTCTTGGATTCTGAAAGGAGAAGTTGTGACAGCTTGTTATCAGGTACAACTGATTGTCTGCAAGTGATGTGATGAAAGAAACAGTCTAGTTGATATTCTGACTTTACAACACTAATAAAAGGCTTGGGGCGGGGGATTTAAACCCTTTTTGCATGCACAGACATACACACCTGCATTCTCCCGCTCTGTGATTGATTAAACAGTAGCAGGGTAAAAATGACTTCTTTTGGGAAGGGTAAGTTCATACAGTTTTTGATCCACTGGGGGCAAAATAGTACTGGAGTGAATTGGCAATGAAGATGGAATTGGTCTGTGGAGTTATCTCTGATAGCCCCACATGGATTCGGGCAGGAAATATGCTCCTGACCATATAGCATCATGTTTGCTAGAAAAGCCAAAGCTGTAAGTCAACCTATTGCCTGTAGAGCTTTTCTTATTTATGGTGAAAAGATGATAGATGTATTTCTTTTAAGACTTCAAAGGAAGAAAATGAAAGGGAAAACGTTAAACTCTATCAAAAGCCACCAAAATACCAATATGTCAGCTCCTGAATAGGCCGTGCAAGGAGGTGCTGTTGTAATCAAGGGAAATGAAATGTCGAGAATTGAAGTGTAGCAGATATACTGGATTTCCATTAAGCAGTTAAAAAAGATTATTAAAATAAAACCTTCTCTAAGAGATAAAGAAATTAGGAAATGGTGCCTTCACTGACAAGACATTTATTTCTGTCTGAGGCATTACAAGGTTATAGGAAAGGGCATGCTAGTATCATGTTCTTTTGCCCTCAGCTTCTTCACTGATGCTGGTTTCCCAAGTGCTTTTGTAAGAGCCTCACGCCCAGGTCAGAGCTGCAGATCTGCTCCTTCTGATCTGATCCAACTTGTGGACTGCAGCAGAAGATTTACTATCTTAGAGTGGGAGCCCTTTTTTTCTCAAACTTAGAAGCAATCTAAAAATCTGGTGCACCACTTGTAGCTGGAGAGAAACGGAAGAGCAAATTACTTCTAGTTGGACTGCAGTGAGGCCACAAGCTTGTTTAGTGAAATGATTTTGTGGTGGAAGGAGGTGGAGGCAGAGACTGAGGATTCAGCCCAGTGAAGAGGCTACAACATTGCAGCTGTGGCAGTTTGGTGTAATGGCTTCTGTAATCTGCTGGTTCTTTATGCATATGTCTTTTCCAATTGAGCTTAAAAAAGGTTTGCCTCTAACTACTACATTTCCCAAAAGAAACCACTTTAATACTTGTTTTTTTTCCTGTGGAAAGCTTGATGAGCCTCTCTGTTGTTTGCTCACTTCACAAGTCCTCTTGGCATTGCTGTCTTGTCTCTGACCTCTTGGTGACTTGTTCCCAATAGTGCTTGTCCTCCCACCTTGTGCAATGAGTGTATGACTAGAATAGCATTCTTGTCCACTTACATGGGTGTTTAACTGAAATTCATGATGGTCTGTTGAAGTTACTAGAACTTAAACATAAAAATGTACTACTTTTTTTTTATTATTATTTTTTTTACTAAGGGTTATTTCCGTAGTATGTACATATAAGAAGGAGCTGGGTCGAATGCTTAATAGCACACTGAGGAAAACTAGACCTCTTCTCTTAGACTGAGTTGTATTATTTTGAAACAATCATATCTACGTCTTTTGGAGTTCAATCTTTGCCAAGATTTCTGTTTGTTGTTTCCTTGCATACTTGCATTGTGCCATTTCATCTCCACAGAAGTTTTTTGCTGCATTAATCTTTTCCTCAATTGTTACATTTTTCCTTTTTTCTACCTGAAAAAACCCCTTCTATTTTGACTGGTCTTCCTATTTTTTCCAATAATGGAAACAGAGCTGAATGTGTTGGACTAGTGGTTGAATTACTCAGCTTTTTTTTATGATATTCGCCTGTACAGTGTGATTTGTACAACAATTAACATTCATCCGGGCTGAGAAGAGTGCTAATGGAAGGCTCTCTGTGAGCTGAGAGCAGCAGAAGAGGTCTGGGAGTAGAAAGCTTAAACAGTGAGGTTAAACAGGTCAAATGAGAAGTAACAGTTAGTTGAAAGAATAGTACAGGGGATTAGAAGAAGGGATGAAGCTTAATGGTCAGCAATGGGGTTGTTACTTATGTGTAGGTAAATTGTCTTTGTTTTGACATCAATATACAGAAGTTTGGCTTTGTCTCTGAAGCTCAAAATGTTTATTTTGTAGAACAACAAAAAGTCTGATTTTTTGCATATTGCCTTTCCCACATACTTCTGACTTACTGAGATGCTAGCACTCTGCATAGAGGTAGTTCCTTTCAGACTTCCATTCACTGGAAAACTAAATACCTTCAGCTGGCAAAGATGGGTAATGGTTTGCAGTCTGCCTGTTACTCTTACAGGTGCACACAAACTCAGTTTCAGTAGTAAGACACCACAAATGTTATCAGCATGTTTTTCCTTTTCCCATGTACAAAGAGAGTCCAAGATCAGATAAAAGAAATGTCATGTTGACCTGTGGTTGCATCTGAAATATTTTTGGCTCTTGACTTCATGAGTTAGTTGTCTTTATCTGAGGCATATTTCATGGCTGTGATGGTGAAACCAATTTTTCCATCATGTGTTAGTATTATGATATGTGTTAGTACTATGATATGATAGTACTATGACTACTGCTATCCCTATGACTCTTGACTAAGAATTCTTCTGCTGTCCATGACCTGAAAAATAGCAATAACAAAATGCTTCTGGTACATTTTGTGTTTGAAATGCATTAGCAATGGATTCCAGGAAGGAGCAAAGTTGAAATGTGTATTACACTCTTTTCTCTTATTCTTTATAGATGACTTCCCTATATTTAAATGTAACAGGGCAACCAGAGCATAAATGTGTGCTCTGTGTGACACAAGAGTGAAAACTGGAGGTGCAGGCTAGATGGGATTCCTTGATTTCCCTCTGAGGGGAGCTCTGACAAGTCCATAGGAAGTTTTGTACAGGATGTTCAGGGTTGTTACTATAGATCACCTTCAGTGTGATGTAATTTATTTCTTTTCTCTAGTGAACAGAAGCAAGAATTGGTTTCTTTTCTAAAATTCATCAAGCCTTTGCTGATTTATGACTCTATGCTAATGGTTTTCCATTTTGTGCAGAAACATCTTTTCTTGTCTTGTTATGTGTAGTGATAATGAATAATGAGGAAATGGCTTCATAGATGATAAAGGACATTACGAAAGTCCTGCTGTGAGTTAACTGTAAGCTAAATTGTGTTCAAATCATCAGCTTTGGGTACAGCTCTCCTGCTGTGTTTCATCCTTCCTTCCTCCATTCTCTGCTTTCTGATAGGCTTTGCAGGCTGGTCTTTGCCAAGAAAGCAAGAAAGCATTGGAAAGAAAGTGGAGTTAATTAAATTTAATGGTGGGTCAGAAAGGGGGGAGGAATGATAAAATTTTGATATCAAGAGCCAGCATCAATGCTGAATATACACGTGCTTTCAAGTTTGTTTCATTAAAATGGTTTCAAAAAGAACTCCTTTAAAAATATTGGTCATCTTGGCAAAGCACCATGATAATTTTTTGAAATGTGAACTCTGGAAGACCTAACACTGGGCCCATTAAAAAACCCCTTTCTCCCCCCCACCTCTTCCTTGTATCTTACTCCTTCTTTACCCCCTAAACAACAGACTGATAAGCAAAAGCCTCAGAACTAGCTGTTCCTGCCTTGGTGGTTGGAATAGCTTTTCCTGCACTGACCTCTGAGAAGGACATGTCTTGTGGATCTTCATCTCTCCTGGTGCTCTGAAGTGGTGGCAGGTCTGCATGCACCACAGCAGGATGCTCATCTGCTCTCTTGGCCTTTCAGTGAGGCTGCTGTGCTCCGGCCTGGCTCCCATGCAGTGTCGGGACCATGGCATGGGGTGTCTACACAGACTCAGAAGCACTGTCAAACAACAGACACATATGTCTAGTGGTGTGGTAGGGTTTGCAAGGAAAGGTTTATAGAGAATTTAGGACCTCTCTCCCTGGTGCCTTCTTGCTTCAGAGCTTGCTGAGCCATCTTGGAGTAAACTGGTGCTTTATGTAGTGTAAGGGAGAAATATCTACTCGGGTCCCAAAAGTGTGACTGTACCACAGCTCAGAGGCAGCGCAGGGTTGATGCACCTGTGAGCAGTCCTGGAGCTAAGTCTCTTACTTCCCACTTAAAAATTAAGTCACGTTTGATACTAATGTATAACCTGCCCCACACAGAACTGTAAACAGCTATTTCTCCGACTCTCTATTTGTAGGCATTGGTGGTTTTGACGTACCACAAAAAGGTGCCTGCTGTACCGCTGCTGCTGCTGCCCATGCCATCTTTGATGAAACGTACTGCTTGCTGCATCTTGCAAATTAGGGGTGTCTGTCTCTAAATCCCTTCAGTTGTGTTCTCCCCAGACCAGGCACCAGCCTGTTCTAAGGAGCTGCCTGCTGCCGGCCCTGGAGCTGATGCAGGCTTGCCAGGCCAGGGAGGCTGTGTCCCTCCTCGGCTTGCTAGGGAAGCTGACAGGAGCCCATTAGAGTATGTGTTTCCTCACCAGCTATTTGAATCTGTTATGTTTTCATGAAATATTTTTGTTCAGCTGATGAGGATTTTTCTTTTCTGATACATAAGATTCCTGTCAGAAAATACCAGTCAGAGCTGGAAAAGGAGTTACACAGAAATATATTGTTATAATAATACCAGAAAAAATTTCCAAGCATGATCTGAATGCAAGTCTTGATTTCTTTTGCTATGGGTCAGAGGAGCGTAAACTGTCCCTTTCATCTGTGTAGTGTTGGATTCTGGGACAGAAATGCTTGGTATTCGGTATTTGGTATTTTATTTTAACTATTTTTTTGCTGAAAAGTAATAAAGATCCAAATAGTGTCCATTTTTGTAATGATATAGTGACTGGTCTAGTCTCAGAACTTACAGGGCTCTTGGCTGTTAAAGGCTGCAAGCTTTAATCTTTGGCAATTTCTATTCTAGCTATGTAACTTAGAGCAGAAGCTGAGATTCAGGATGGCATAGGTTAAGCAGAATTTGAGATCTTAAGTAATGTAAGAGGTATTGTAAAGAGTGGTTTTTAATGGGAAGAAAATGAAATTTACTTAGTTTTTAAGTCTACATTGCACAAGGCTGGAGTCTTAGTATCCTGAAATTTTACTGAATATTTGATATCAAATATTATACATAAATGATCTACCAAATAAACATGGGATAAAAAATTTTTAGTAGTGTAGAGCAACTTCCTTAAAAGTGTCAAAATGTGCATTCATACTTGCATGTTGTTGACTTCTACCCCATATAGTAGGTTGGGTATGGTAAAAGGTTATACCTCAACCTCATTTGTTCTGAAACTGATGGTGCCTTCCTGAGTTCAAGGCATTTTAAAGATTTTTATACTTTAAGAAGAATCATAGTTGAAGATAAGCCTGATTTATTATTCTTTCCAAAATAAGTTGTGATTAACCTCATAATTTTAATTTATTTCTGAGTAGTTGCTAATTTTTTTTGAGGACTATGTGTAGTGGACTCATTTGTTGCAAGAATTAATTACATATATAAGGAAAGTTTGTAGATTAACAGAAGCTGTGGAAGCAGAGTAAGCTCTTTCCTTTTTGAAATCTGAACACTTGAAACCACCCATAGTGCCTGGAAACCTGGAAGCTGATGCACTGTAGTTTTGTTTCTGTGGTCATTATATTCCTTGGTGCACATAATTAATATTTTTTTAAAAAGAGTGAAAAATGCAAAAATGTAATCCATTATTTTAATAATTAAATTTTTTCTTGTGTTTTTCAATGTTAAAAATGAATGTAAAAGATAAAATTATGTATATTATAAACAAGGCCCCTTCTCTGAGCACTTTGAAGCAGGATGTTCTACTAGTCTGTGCTCAGAGTCATGGTTCAGCTAAAACTTGATAGAATAAGGCATTTAAGAGTGCATAAGGGTTTAAGAGTGCAGACATTATTGGGTGTCTTGTGCTGTCATCAGCAAAGATAAAATAATATTTCCTTTATTAAGTCCTTGTCCATTGATAGCCATTATTCAGATTATATCTAGAATATCTCACAAAAGATTTTAAAAAAAACCCAAACATCACAACAGACATTTAGCTGGCAAGTTGTAGAGGTTGTGCAACTTTCCACCAGATACAGAGCTGCTAGTTTTTAATTCGATTAAATATTCCAAGTTCTACTCACAGATTTATATTCTACTGGATTTAGTGACCTACTGTTGGTGAACTTTCATGTGAAGATATATCTAAAATATTTTTTCAGTCTTTTTGTAATTCAAACAAAATTTCAGATGGCAGGCTTGTTTTACAGTTAATGACTAGCTTTACAGTAAATTTGCAAGGAGTTTGTTTGTTTACATGCATATTGTGTTTTTATTATATAAAAAAAAAGGTTTTCCTATCAAGAAGAAAATGAGCAAAAAGAAGATAGATCATCTTTTTCTATTTTGAGTTGGTTCTGATGCAAAGCTACGTAATGCAAAGTTTTTGTGTTCAAAGAGGTTGGATTGGCTACTCAGGACTGTGATCAGTTGTGTGGCAGATAACCCAAGGTATGCACTTACCCAAGGTATGCAGCTGTATAAAAGGCCAACTTAAAAGTAGTGAACTGCTGGGCATGCACACCTTCTTTTCAGCCTTGAGCTTCCCATGGAGAAGTGCAGGAGAAGCAAAGCTTTTCTTGCAGCGGTGGAGTTAACTGAGACTACAGCAGTGCAGGCCAGGGTGTACAGAGGCCCCTGTGTGGGGTGGGGAGAGAGCCCCAGGATGGGACAGTCTCAGGGCTGGGTTTCTCACACAGGTGTTTGCAGACAGGGCCCCTGGGTACCTGCCTCAGCTCTCTCAGCAGCTGTAGAGCCTGTGCTTTGAAAGGCTAGCTGAGGGTGCAGATGTTTGCAGGAATGCTTCTGGAAGTTGTGAAATGTTGGAATTGAAAGAGAGATGGGAAGCAAGAGGGGGTAATGTTTTGGGATGCTGTGCTAAGAACCTGAGGCTAATCAGGTGTAATGATGTTTATGATGTCTGCCTGAAGGTATTTGTAACCTACAGTGGCAGCTGTAAGGGGCAGATTACAGCTTTCATCTAGCTTGCATGCAGGAGATGAGTTTAGTGGGAGATAGGACTGGCATCCATGATTCGCTTGAGCACCCACTCTCTGTGCTTTATCTTTCTTTCAACCCTGACTCTAACCTGAATGTTACGCTCAGCACTAGACCAGGTCCCCCAGCCATGGCCCAGGCCAGGCAGTTTCATGCAGCCCTGTTTTCTTGGCACCTTGCCTGGAGCAGGCCCTATCCAGCCCCTAGTTTTATGTTGCACTCTGAGCTAAGGGCATACATAACAGGCTACTTCCCTTTGCTCCTATGAGAGATGGCACAACAAGGTTATCTTATTGCTTTTTCTCTGTAACAGAGGACGAAACAAGTCCTGATGCTGCTGTTGCTCCTCCTATTCCATACCAGTGGGGGATGATAGGGGTCCCAACGTGAAATAGGACACTGGGGGCGACATGTGATCATACAGATTTGTATGGTTTTGCCTTCTCTCCTACTGCGTTTCTTGATGGCGAGGTGAGGAGGGATTCAGACCACCTTCTCTCCTGAGGTCCTTGTGGATCACATTATGTATGGTCTTTAGTAGGAAAGCAAGACCCAAAACCTCCCTTCCTGCCCTCACAAAACCAAGCTGTGGCTGCACTGGATAGGCTTGAAATAGGTATAAGCAAACATTAATTAGTATTCTAAGGTTCTGAGGCTCAATTTACCACTTCTTGGATAATGTCCTTGTAAGCAATGTGGCCAAACTCCAGGTCATATTAACGTTGTGTTGACAAAGTGATATGATTTTACTTGCTAAAATGACAGTCAAAAGATCATTGGTGGTAGTTGAGGTTGTGAAAGTAATCTTTCAGGAAACCTGGTTATGGGGACAGACATCGCATTTTTTGGAGGGGGGAAGATCAAGATTAATTTCTAGAAGCATATTTATGTTTCCAGGAAAATCTCACAATCAGTTGATCTTTAACTTACTCTAGTTCACAGTGTTTTTAAAGTAGAGATGGTGTTCTACACCCCCCCCTTTGTGTGTGTGTGCGCTCATGCATTCACGTGGGTATTTCTGCAAGACCGTTGTGGTAAAAAGCAATTGGCATTTACCAACTTTCTGCATCTAAGCTGCTTCTTTTGGGCATTTCAACTGATTCTGTGCACTCTGGCCCCAACTGACCCTTCATGTGCAGCTCTACATGCCCAGGGTGCAAAGGCAGCACCATTTCAAATGTAGTGCCTTTGGAGAAGGGTCATGATGGAGGTTTCCTCTGGGGAGGCAATCCTGTCTCCATCATGTGTGAAGCCATTCCACATACGTGAAGGCCTCCATCAGCCGCAGGCCTGGGGTGGGCAGGATCCTTACTTTCTGTGACTTCCTTGCATTGAAAACAGGGAAAAATGGGAATCTCACCATCTTGCCTGGCCAGTGGTGTGATTGGTAGCTGGATCTGTTTTGGCAGAGCTGTACCCCACACCCTTACAGGTGCATACCCCTGTGTGTGTACCCGTGGTCTTGGATGATCTTTTTGTAGGAAGATCCTGTGGAGGAAGATGTGTGCACATATGTGCTTAAGTGGCCTGATTTATTCCACTGTGTTTTATTTGATTGGTTCCTCTCCTCTCTTCCCTCATGTTTTCCCAAATGCTAGGAAGGCCTTGCATTTTTCTTTGCTATGTATGTTTGCCACATGTGTTTCAGATGGCTTTGGCAGTCTTTTGAAAAGAAGGATTAGGCTTCTGTGAGTATTCTAAATTTTTTTCCCTTATAAATAAAAGTATTAAAAGATAGATACTGATGATTGCCTGAGAAGGGCAGAGAAGGGAATTTACTCTTTTGTATCTCAGCCATGTGTTTTGGTTTAATTATTCAGTTAGCTCCTTCATGAAATACAGGCACTTGGTTGCATAAAAAAATAAGCAAAGTATTCTATCTGACCATCTTCAATAAAGATGGTATTGTTTTGAATATGTTAAAAAATTTTCTATTTCCAGAGACTGTGATAAAGGAAAGGAAATGCAATATGGTTAATTTGTGTATGCATGCTTGCTTGCACAAAAATAAGAAAAAATACCTATAGTGTGCTGTTAGAATTTAGGGACAATTCAAGAAATCAAGGTACCCTTTGGTCTCAGTGAGTCCAAGCTGGAGAATGAACCTCAGGGTCTGCTCATTAAACAATTCATCTCTATTTTGGTGCCTGTTCTGAAACTTCTGGCTTTCCTTGTTCGCTCCAGCAGCCAGCAGATTTAAAGGTGTGTGTCTGTGTGTTTGAAGAAGCTATCAGATATTGGTGACAGGTGAGCTTTGAAATATTCTTTGAAACCAGCACAAAGTGCATCAAGAGTGAGTCATTATGAATGTTTACAGACCATACTTGCTTCATGTGTTAGTCTTCTAATACTGAGCCTGTCTGATTGAGCTGGGGAAACTCACTTCATCATCATGCTCGCCAAAAAGCAGTCCAGTCACTAAAGTAAAAGATCTGAGCAACTTTTTTTATGATGCTAGTTTTGATTAATCAATCAAATTAAGATTTTCATCTCTTCTGTCACTGCCAGAGGGATCCAAACTAGTGTGTGTTTTCCACCCCTCACAAGTTTCCATGGGTATCCTTCATTTTTGTAGTTTTAGCTATTTAAGTTAGAAAACATGAGGCTGTATATTTTGAAGGTAGAACTTTCCAGTTATGAAGGTCAGTGATCTTTTCTCCATTACATTAATGCACAGAATATTCCTCAGCAAGGTAACTGAATGCGACAAATTATGCTTAGCCATGTAGAATCAGACAAGTTTGTAACAGGAAGACATTTTTGTTCGTAGATGCTGTGTCTGCTCCAGGTGTAAACTGAACCATGGGAAGTTGCAAAGACAAAGCTCGCTGAGCCATGCGTAGTTATTCTGGACAAGTTTCCAGCGCGTGTGGAGAACACTACACTGTACACATATCAAGATTATACAAAAAGCAATTGTAAGTTTCTGAACTGGCTGTTTGCATAAACCACAAACTGCTGAATTGTCAAAACAGAGGCCTCAGCTGTAACCCTTACAGCACTGTGTGTGCATGTGCAGCATGGGCTCTTTCTGACTTACCACAGTAAGTCTGTGACATACTGTGACATACTGTGACATAGTGTGACATACTGTGACATACTGATGTATGCTGCATCTGTGCTTATAAGAGTGTTTGTTAGTATGTGCTACAGAACGTCTCCATGTAAACTGGTGACTTTTGGCTTCAAACCTTAATCCAAAACTGGATGCTAATCACCGTCTCCCTTCTTACCTTGTAATTTCCTTTCTCTTTTCTCTTAAGCTTATAATTTGAACAAGGATCATACTATGTAGGTGGCTAAGACTTGAACTTTTCTTGATTTGGATCAACCTCGGTGTGTTTTATTCATACTATTAAAAAAGGGAAGGTGTACTTAGCATGCTCAGATATAAAAAAAAGTTTATTGCTGACAAAATGTCCTTTCTTCTATCTTTCTCAGGATTTTCAGAATGTTTTACAGAAGTCAGCTTTTATTTGACTTTCTGAGCATTGGAAGAATCTCTAATGCTGATCACAGCATTGAATGCCTAGGTGACACAAGTCTGCCAGGCCCCAGTGTCTTCAGTTCACTCTGCATGGTTCAGTGTTACAGACACGTACTACAAAACTTTGTGATTTCAGACTGGAATGCCTGCTTATATTGATTTTCTTTCAAGGTTCTAGCCATGCACACACAAATGCACGCTGTGTAGTAGAGAAAATTGGTATTTTCTAATAATGCTACATAAAAATTAATTATAAGTAGGAAATAAATGGCATGAGAGAATATTTTTGTGAGAACGTACTTGCACGAGCGATTTGCAAATATGGATTTTTTTGTACTTAATCCTAGCTACTGTTTTGAGTCGTTTATTACTGTTTACTTAGCAGGGCTGAAGTTTTGGTCTTACTTTTTGGCTGTTAAAACTGCAATCGCCAGCACGCTGTAGCCTATGTTTCCAGGGTGGGTAGCAGTTACTCTGTGCGCCTTTGGGAGTAGCAGACGGCAAGATGTGAGGGTGTGCTGGAAGGCTGCCCACAGGGTTCTGTAGTGTTACAGTGACATCACCCAGTGCCACTGCCCAGCACCTTTGTCCTGTGTTTGGACCTGATTTGTTAAAATAAATAGATAAAAGCTGACTGCAGAGAACAAGAAAATATCTGTCTGAGAGTGGATTTGTATTCTGCTGACATAGTTTGGCTTCCTTTTTGTAGCATGAATGTTCAATAAATTTTATTTCTCAAGGCTGTGTTTTAACAGCACATTCCAGGTTGTGTTCCTATTCCAGAAAGGTTTTAGTAAGGAAGCATTCTGACTGAAATTTTGGACTTCATCCAGTGACTGAAGAGTTTGTGGTGCCCAACCTGTATTTGTTGTAACTGAACAGGAAAAATCCTGAAATATAAGATTACATACCTGTATGTATTGTGTTTTCTGTCATCTTACAGTCATTTGACCTTGAATTAGAGCAAGGTCTTTGAGTTGAGTATCTGAAAGACATAATATAATATAAACAAATTATTTTAAAACACCTATTATTATACTTTAAATTTTTATCAGTGCGTTACATAAAGTTACTAAGTGCTCCTATTCTGGTTTTCTTTCTTGCAGGCTTGAGTCACAGAGAAGCATGAGAATTTAGACGTCCGACATAGGTGTGAATGGGACTGAAGAGCTTACATGGAGGATTCTGAACTCCCCTCCTTCCTGCTCCAGGAAAGACGGGTGAGTGAATTATGAGATAATCAGTAATTAACGCAGTCCTTACTTCAGAAGGTTTTTAGTCAAATCAGTAAGATACAATTCAGATGACTGTATGTAAGAATAGAATAAATTTCAGATACTACAGGTACACCTCCTAATTACAGACATCAGCCTTCAGTTTTCTGTTCCTGTTCCATAATAAGAGGGTTTTCTTTAAAAAATAGTGTAATTTTTCTGAAAATCTCACCCCCCTCCTACACCCACCAACTCCTTCTGATGTAGAATGTTCTATATTTGAAAGCTTTTAGCCCAATGTCAAAGAAATCTGAACTGACAAAATTAATTTAGCCTTTTATTGAAGCAGTTCTGAGTAAGGCTGGAGAAAAGCTCAAGGTGGAGTTTTATTAGAACCCCGCACATATTTCTTAGTGAAACAGATAAGTCAGCAAACAGCACCAAATGAGGACATATTGCACCTGAGCTGCTCCCAGAGCCTGCTGGAGTGGAGGTGATATGTTAGTCCTAGTGGCTACAAATCCAGCTCGTGTGTCTTCCTGCCTCCCTCCCTTGTCACATCACTGCCCTCAGAGGGAAAGAGAGAAACTATGGGGCCAAACACTGTAGGAGGATAGATGGTACTTCAGGTTGTCTTTCTTTGGCTCTGACTGTAGGTACATGGGTCCATCATTAGAAAAGAGTGCATGACCTTTTTTGTGGAATTTACGTATTGGCATTCTTATTACTTTCAGCTTTGTGAATACCTAGCATATATCACCTTCAGCTACTGATCAATCAATAAGATCTACGCTTCTTAGTACAACCTGTTCAAAGTGAGAAGATCCAATTCCTGTTAGAAAAGCACATGGTGTTGAAGCCCTGGCTTTCGGCAGAGAGTTCTCACTTCTGCATCTATACAGGCCTACCAGGAGCATGTACATGGTCCTGTGTATATACCAACGCTTAGCGGTACATAACAGGATGAGCTTTAATTGCAGATGTTGCTGACCAGACAGGTCTTGCACCAAGATGTCACATAACAAGAAATATTTAAGAACTAGTAAAAATGAGCTCTAACTCTGGTAGAGCAGCGGCAGTATCTTTGTATTAATTTAAACATTCTTGTAGCTTAGCTGCGTTTTGTTGAAATTGTGCTCAGGGCTCAAAATAGAGGCTGCACAATCCAGAGCAGATTTGTAGGACATTCTGAGTCTTTTCCTTATGCACGTGGGGGCAGGCAATACAAAAAAACAAAAGAGATGAATCTGGACAGCACTCCGTCAGCTTGAGAGGGCCAGAACTGAGATGTTGCCCTGCTGCCTACGACCCTGCAGCCAAAGGAAATGCCTTGGGTTGTGTAGGGAGATAAGGTCATGACATTATTGTGTCAAAGTTGTCAGGGACGATGTCTGAGGCTTTGCCTGAAGCAGAAATCTGCAGCAGGTGCAAGTGTATGCTGGAGAGGAGCAGGCTGCAGCAAGGTACAGGAGTATCCCAAGCACTTGGAGGGGGTAAAAGGGTAGATAGCAGAGCAAAGTGGCTGTCAGTGGTATATCAAAGCATCTGGAGCTCAGTGGGTGAAGGAGGAAAACAAATGGGAATAGTAACTTGTGTGGCTTCTCCAGAACAAAGAGCGGGATGAAAGGATGCAGTAGAGAGTGAAGTGGGTGGGAATTTTTCTGTTCAGCAGTGTATGCTAAACATTTTTTTCCTCCAGAGATGTTTCTTGGTGGGCTGTACTTCAGACCAAGTATGAAAGAGTCTCCCCTGCTGCTGGTGAGAGACAGAGGTGAAGACAAAGTCAGGGAACCAGAAATCAGACCTTTCTGAATAAGAGGAAAGAACAAAGGGCTGAGAAATGTCCAGGCAATAATGAGAAAACAAGTGTTTTCAGGGGGAGTTTTGGAAGGTAATAGGAGAGCAGGGATCTTCATTAGGAAATACACAGTGATAAGATTCAACTTCCAGCTTTCTTGGTTTTGGTCACTAGTATGATGCAAATGGTAGCTCTTATTGGAGGGAGACAAAAAACACTTTCCTCTGCAAGGAAATGGAAAAAGCTCACTAGATTTGTGTGCATGCACAAAGAATGCTTTAATGTAAGTGTGGGAAAGCAACAAACGTTTTGATAGTTCTTTCTGTATTTTCTATTTTTTGAAGAGAGGGGTGCCTATGGTGACAAAACTACGTAACCATCAGCCTAAAAGCCACATCTTAGTGTCTTGTGGTGCTTTCTGAAATATGTTCTTTTTTTCCTATCTTTCATATACTGACTTGCTTAGAAAAAGCCAATGTTTTAAAATTTAATTTTCAAGTTTGTCATAAGGAAGTCTAGTTATCATCTGGTCTGTATATTCATTACTTGACAGGAAGATTAAAATGACTGTGAATGTTTTAAAGATTCAGACTTTGCATGAGTAGCTTTTGTCCTGCAATGGGTAGCTGGGCTGTCACTTGGCAAGGTGTGATTCCTGCCTGAAACCAGAGCAGGTCTGCAGCTGACCTAGTAGCTCATAAATTGGCATAGACTCTCAAAACAGTGATCAGCTTGGTGAGGTATAGACCACTCTAGGCTTGTGGACCTTTTGCCTGCTTTTCCTTTGGATACAGCTGTGCTTGTGAAGTGTTTGTGGTGCATTTTTTTTATCAGGAAGAGACTGGAGGTGTCAAAGACATACTAGAAAAGTACCAGACGCTGGTCTGTCCTCATGCAGTCCCTATGCAGTGTCATATGGAGCTGGGAGTCTCTTATTTTAGAGATTGCTTAAATATGTTGATAACATTTGCTTCCAACAGGGCACTATGTTGTCCTGGACATCCTGTTGTCTTCCTCTTTCAGCCGTTGTCTGGATCAGTCTGAGGGCTTTGTGAGCTTGTCCTTGTTTCCCAGGCCCCTGGTAGTGGTAAAAGGGAGGTGCTGATGACAGAGCTGTATTATGGGCAGGTCTGAGATCCCCAGAGCCATGGCAAAGTGGAGGGAAGAGCTGTTCCAGCTGTAGCACTCCTGACCTTTCAGGGAGCATCACACTTACCCTCTGTGTACTACCCAGTTGCTGTTCCCACTCTATGGCGGGCCTGGTCCTTGAGAGGGCGACATCAAAGCAATGTGGCTGTGTGTTTGCAGTTTTCCAGTGCTGCAATCAAGTGTTGGAAACCTCCATTTATGCCTGGGAGCTTTTTGACTCCTGAATATGCTAGCTAAGGGGCTTGTCCTCCATATGGATTGCCCAACCTTGTTGCTCAGTGTCTGTTTCTAACCCTGTACATTCATTAATTTTAGTTTTTTTCCAAACATGTCGAAATATAGGTAAAGCAAACACTTCATTGTATCTGTAAAGATGCTGACCTAGCATCAAATGGAAAAGTATGATGAAGTGATAAATGTTTCAAGCCCCTGGCCTTTTATCTCTGGTCTTTTTTTTTTTTTTTTTTAAATGTTTCTCAAACTTAAGTGATTGAAAAATTTTCCAGATCTGATAACTGCAAAGATTTCAAGTGAAACTTTTGGCTCCTATCCTGGTATGAGATCATACAAAGTGATATTAGCTGAATTTGTATCAGAGTTTGAAAAGAAAATGAAAACACGTTACTGTTAGTGTCTCACAGTTATTTTTCAGCTCTGCTGGACAAATGTTTTCTCACTGGTTAAGTTCTCTGTACCATTTTAAACGTTTCCAAATACACATATGTGGTGTATATATACACATTTTGCTTTGCTAGTATTGTATTTAATTTATAATCTTTTGATCTTTTATCCTTGCAATAATAAAATAATAAAATAAAATCCTTGGATTTTATTTTAAATAGAGGTTTTAAAATGTAGTGTTGCTGAGAAAGCTCATTATAAGAGAGGGGGTGTACTAAGTTTACCTGTTATTATTCCAGAACGACCTTAAAACGCCATACAGCTGGTGTATCTATAATCTGTCTTTTTGTCTGGTTGCTGTGATAGGTGGCAGTGAAAGCAATGGTCCTCGTACATGTGCGTGTACCTAACAAGGGTAAATGTGTGCCAACTTCATGTATTTTGTGGGCTTCCTTCTGCATAGAAATAAAAGAAGATAAATAATGCCTTAAGTTAGGCATTTAGATTACTGAACAGGGCTGAACTTCAAGGTTGCAAAACCAAGCAATTGGAGGCTATAAAAGTTACTCGTTCTTCCTCTTGGTAAATATTCATTTTGATTGCCTTTAATTAGAGGATTGTGTGCTTCCCCCTCCTTCCCCCCACCCCCCAAGGCCTGCACATTGTTCAGCACACAGCACGGCTAATGCTTAATGAGTGGGTAGGTTGTTGATTGTTTTGTTTCTCACCATTTCTTGTATGGCTTTATTTACTGCATGGTTGGCAGATGGTGCACTGAATAAAGAACTACTTATTTCCTCATGGAGATTTTCATGGCATTAACACCATAAAGAGTTACTTTACTGCATATTTTTCAGGGAATCTTAATCAGGAGTGCAAAATAAGACATACATGTATATTTAACCAAACTCTGAGCCTTGACAGTTAGTTTACTGGAAGGAGATAGTTACATCACAGTTTTCTTGGTGAATGATCTAACAGGTTATACTGATTCCATCCCCCACTCTTGTTTTTGTAGCAGAAGGCAAAGCTCACACTGAGGCACAAGGTATCTCCATATCTGAAGGAATTTGGTGAAGATGGTGTAGATAGCTATAGATTCCCTCCACTCCACCAATACTTTCTTATTGCAATTGTTTGTTTTATAATAGAGCAGAGACTTTCACATATTCGAAATCCTCTTCTGTAATTAAAGGAGTGGATATTTTGTCCAGCAAGCTCAGAGTACTCACTCAGCAACCTGCTCTCCAGCATTCAGTGCATATTTAAGAACTGATGGAAATGAGCAAAACTTCAAAACCGACTATAAGCTACAGGAAGAAAACAACTTCATATGGTTTCTGTCCTGAGAGATTGTAAGCTCTTCAGGCTGGAGACTGTGCCTTCCCATATGTTGATAGAGTATTTCAAGCACTATAGTAGTATAAACAGCAGTGGATGAGGTCATCATATATCAAACAGCATAATTAAATCAGTGCTTTATTCACTGTCTGTCTCTCATTATGGCTGCCTCCTAGGTCACTCGGCAGCCTTGAAGATCATGTAAGAACTCAAATGTTATAACAGCCCTCACAGAAACATTTGCTTTGAAGTTGGTGCTATTAATTTTGAAACTAATCTTTAGAAAAACGTACTTTTGTTTAAAATGTGGTCTTATTTTTAAAAAGTTATGTAAAAGGGAAACACTTACTGATTTTTGTCATAAATTATCATGCAGAAATGCAAGCCCACAGCTGCTGGTCACATGACTGTGATGGGATTTCTTAATTGATAAGAGGTCTGAAAGCAATCAAATAGATAATGTATTAGAAAGGACTCAGTTTCTCAGAGGGGAACGTAAGCCTGAAGTACCCACAAAGCAACCAGACTTTGGGCATTGGCATGAAAATGGCATTTTTTAAAGTTAAGTGATGTTTAGTTTTGTCTGCTATTTTAAAGTGCATTCACTGTAAAACAATATAGGAAAATATTTTAAGATGCTCCTTCCCCCTTTCACAGTTTTGGTACCTACACTTTAAATCTGGTGGTGTAGCAATAGATCCTTATGTGTGTTTTGCAAGGAAGTAGGCTACCTATTTTGTCTGAGAAGGTACGGTACTTTGATGGCTAAAGTCATAATAGATGTGCACGTAAGCCTTGTGCCTCACCAAGTATGATGCCTTGGGCATATGTTATTGCTTACCTTTGCCATAATTACTGTACACATGTAGCTACAGGAATATATCCATATGGTTTTCCTACTGTAAACTTTCAGGTGACTTGCTAATCTAGGCCAGTACTCAGAAACAAGGGCTGGTCTGAGATCTTAGTAATTACAAACCTGGCATGCAGACTTCAGCATTAAGGCTCTCCCAGATCTACTAGAAATCAGGTTACATTCATATTCTGTCTTGTTTTTTGAATAGCAGCCTGACAACATGCAAAGTCATGATATTATTTCTTGACCTGCTCTATCCAAGTCTAGCTGCCAAGGGAAAAGGAGGAAAAGGTATTCAGGACTTATATTCTCTTGGCTTTGCCAAAAATGAAGGAGGGGTTTTTATTTGTTTGTTTTTGGGTTTGTTTTCATCTGGGGGTTTCCTGAACTAATTAATATTATTTGATGAATTTACTGAAGTAATACATGTTCTTCTTCCCTAATGCTTATCTATTTGTCTCTAGTGCTTTTCCTCTCTACCATTAACAACAGCTCAGAACTATGAGTCGATACCATGTGTTATGGTCTGCTCTTGGCTAAATTTGAGTCCAAAAGCAGGAAAGTGAAGAGAGATCAAAGGCAGCTCCTTAGTGTTCTGCAGTACAGGCAGGCTCCAGAAATCAATATACAAGTGAAGTTGTGCTGCTGAACCAAATACCCTCTTTGAGAGTGGAGGGTATCTGTCAGCTGGGCTGCCTCTGGGACTAGTTTTCTGTCCAAAGCATTTCCACAAACCTCCTGCTGCAAAGATGGGAGGTGGGGGATGACAATGAGGAAGGACTTGCTGGATCCTGCTGGAGGTCCAAGCCAGTAATTCCCACTAGGTAGCTCCCCTGCTGGGAAGAGTAGCCTGGCGGGGTAGGAAAGCTGTGGGAGGGGCAGGGAAGGCTACTTACCCCCAGGCTAGAGCTGGAAATCACCTGGCTCCTGCTCAGCTAGTGAAATAACAGCCAGGAGAAAAATCTGTCATCTTGCCTGAAGTGGTGCCTTCATGTGGTTGTGGAGTGCTGTAGAGTAGTCAGTTCTCCTGTGCTTAGTCTGCTCTTGGAAACCCTGCTGTTCCTGGCCTTTTCTTGTTTTCCTCTTCAATAGCAGCATCTGAGCAGAGGTTAAAAGAAGATCAGTGGCAGACAACAGGCTGCTCAAAACTTAAAATTTAGTGTGTTCAAAAAATTACTTCAGTTTTATTATACTGTCTTAGTGGCTTGATTGTTGACTGGTTAGGCACTTGACAAACCTCCTAATAAAAAAAAAAATGGACACATTGGTTTTGCACTCTTTTTTATGTCTCTGTTCAGGTTTTGTTATTTTGCTGTGATTCTTTTTTAAAATAGCCAGAATAAAACAGAAGTGGTAAGCCCTAATTTAGAGGTGTTAGCAAGAGCTGGCTTGCTCTGATAAGGGTCATCCAGGCTTCACTGGTTTCTTATAATCCACTACCCACTGTAGTTTATCCTCTCTGAATATTACTTCTGTTATACTTGCTATCATCTCTGTGCAGATGATAGCTTAATACTTGCAAATGACCTAAATATAACGAACAGCAAGACAAAAAACCTCTAAAAACATACACCTATGAGAAGACAAGGACAATACTGGCAAGCTTGTTAGGGCAAGTGTGAACAAGTGTTGAGTGTAAAGAAAAAGTGTTGGGTTTTGTTTTTTTTTCAACTCCTTTGATACAGGGGCACAATTCTCATTTCTGTTCACAGTCATCTAGACAGGCTTAGGTGTGTTGAGTGCAGGGCCTATTTGCTTGTGCACTGCATACTGCGCCTACAAAGCCACATATAGCTTTCAACTGGGAGCCAGCTTGGAGGACAGGCAGAGCAAGCTCGGGTCTGCCTATACCTGCCTGTGTGAAGAGATCCTTAGTAAAAAGGAGAGACACCCATTTTCTCCTTATTACTGCATTACATCAGAGGCAAATGCTCTAATTAAAATTTGCATTTAGCAGTGCTGTGTTATAACTGCTGTAAATTTTGGTCATGTCAAGACTTCCTGGCAGTGAGAGGAGAAGCACAGAGAAGCTGGTGAGTGCAAACAAGGGCTCTCATGCAGTTGGCTTTAGGGGCCTGGCCCTTGTGTCCCATATGTCTCATTAATGCATCACCTATGGCACTTTGTACCAGGAAAATTACTAAATAGCTGAAGAGGAAATGTCACTAACCCTGTATAGTGAAGGAACTAAGATCTGCCTTGTACTGAAAGGGGGTCTAGTCATATCCTGCTTTCCACTAGGCTTGCTTGAGGAAAGGTGCTTAAAAGGCTCAAAACAACCTTGCTACTTTGCCCTGGTGCATTGCTTCCATTCATCTGACACAGTAGGGAAAAACTGGGAACTTGGATAACAAGGATAGTAAGATTAAGAAATACGCATTTTAATAAAGGCATTAGAGAATAGTTTTGCATACCTTAAAACTAGAGAAGTAGAAACTTGGAAAGTGAATAGTTTTCTGAACAGGTTCCAGTTTTTACCTTCTCAGTCAGTGTGTTCATTTACTTTGGCTATTATGATGGCTACTGAAGTGCTGTGCCAGATTGCTGTCTTCTGCTTGCTTTTATGAGCTGGATGGCTGAAAATATTTATTTGCTATCCTACACTGTGCTATTTCCACCACCACATCTAGACCAAGGAAGAATGTCCAATTACTTTTCTGTCTGGGACAGGAGGGCTTGATGATACAGGAACTCTGAAACGAGGTGCAGTCTGGCATGTAATTACCTTTTCTTTTCTACAAGGATACTCTTATCTTGGGCAGGCTGGGCAGAAAGCTGTGAGTTTGGACATGCTCTCTCTGGACATCGAGCATTGTTTAGTAGTACGTGTTTGGGACAGAGGAGCAGAATGGCACCAAGTTAATGTGGTAGTATTCATGTGGAGCCCCTGCTTCCTGTCACACTGTATTTGACCTGACATAAGCAGCTGACATAACACCATCATGGGTGTTGCCAGCATTTTCTTCTTTTAATATTAAATTTGGGGGGAAAAAAAAGTTAGTAACTGTTTTCATTTTAAAAGGAAAGAGAAAACCCCAAAGGATTTTGGCTGGCTTTCTGTGCCCTATAGGTATGTCTGGTTGTTTTTGATGAACAAGGTGCTGTCCTCCTGTTTACCTCTCTCAAAGGAAGTATCTGTTGACATAGTCTGCATTTCAATCATCTTTATTATACAGCTCTCTGGGAAGCCTCCGGGGCAAGTCAAGCCAGCCTTGAAAGAAGTTTCTTGGTCACAAAGAGGGAAGAGTCCGAACAGACTCCCACAGTTTGTATTTCTTTATTTGAAGAGATCTCTGCGCTGATAACCTCAGACCCCACAGCAGCTGAAGTTGGCTTAATTTGGAGTGGTGCAAGAGGCATGGCAGGCAGGTCTCCAGTGGCTGCTATTTCCACCCTTGAACAGCAGCCAGTATGGATCTGGGGGTGCCACCAATGCTGCCAGGAAGCTGGACTTGATGCCCAACCTAGGGAAAGCTGGGATTTTCCTGCAGTGGGAGAGCTGGGTGGGCACTACCAGGCACAGAGGCAGCTCACAGGCATCTTTCTCCATTCTCCTCCCTTCATCCCACATATTTACTGTGTGTGCTCTCCCCATGGGGAGCTGCTTAGTGTTTGTTGCCCTTAGCGTGGCTCAAACGTTCACAAGGTTTCATGTGCCATTATCCATGTGAGATTTGTTCGCTGAATAGTATCCGAAGAATTGAATGTTGGGAGTTTGTGTCCAGACAGTTGGTCCCTGAATTCAGTAGGGAACTGCTGTTGGTCATGCCATCAAAGCTGTTAATGTAAGCCTGAGGAGAGAATTTTACTTAAGATTGAATTTTGTACGTCAGGACTAAGCTGTTGTGGGTAAGTGAACTGTGGATGATTTGCATGATGTTATGGTAGTGGGTTGTATTATTCCATGCTCTTATAAGTGTTTTGAATAGGTGAAGTTAGCTTTGGCTTACATTGATATGATATTTTCCTTTAGTGCTCAATGATAAGCTCTAGATAGAAGCTCTTGAAAATTATGCTACACAAAGAGAATCCCACCTAACTGGCCTCAGTGTGCCCTTGAGGCCTCTTTCTCCAGATCTGTGCAGCTGCTTGGCACCTCTGAGGGGCTAAACCCATCCATCTTTCAAAAGAAGAATGGCTTTAGACTGTGCTAATAGAGAGTGAGTAATAAACCTTCCCCTCTCAAGTTGTCTGCATTCCTGATGTGGAGCTCTATCTTTGATAGTTCATACCTTAAAAGACTTCCAACCTCTATCAAAAATTCTTACCCAGAAAAGCTGCAGATGGTTAAGGAGCAGTGTATGGGTGACCTGGTTATCAAGGGTAAGGTGGTACTTGTGGGGCATGGGGAGTTGCCTAACATCTAAATGTTCAAATATCAGTTAAAAATAATTTGCAGTCATGCACTAATGATGAAAGCGGCTTGTGCATTCATTGTAGCCAAAGATTTCAAGGGCCAAATTCACTGCAAATATAAACAGTGGTGCAAATTATATGTTAGAGCCCAATTGTTTCCCTGCAGGCTATAAATAACTCCTATTTTAAGACAGTGGGGGTTATTTGTCTCCTGTGGGAGAGACTGTATTCTGTGGTGTAGCTGACCAGAAAATGGTTGTTAGTGATAAAGTGGTATAATTTGCATTGATTTATTATTCATTGGCTGTACAGATCAAGTGCAGCTTACTCAGTGAGAGGGATTGATACCAAATTCTTTTGTCACTTAAACAAATATCCCTGCTGAGTATAAGTGAGAGATGCTATTGTAACAGAGTAGTGTTTATCACACACCTTCTAGCTTGTAACTTGCTAAAATCTGAATCAAACTTACTGAGACTTTGACTCCAAACTTAATTTTGTCCTTCCTGTGCAAACTAGGGTTCGTAACTATTAGAAGTAGATGTTTACAAAGAAAAATAAGAGTAAATTTCTTGAATTTGTCTAAATTTCCCACATCATGTATCATGCACATGCTGTTTTAGAAGCTCTCATGCTTGCATCTAGCATCCTACACCCAAAGCAATAGGCCTTTATTGGCTACTGTGTTTAATGTGGACAAAATTAAGGTAAGGATTGCCAAGATCATTCTTGTAAGGTTTTCTTCTGAAAATGTTGACTTCAGATCTTCCAGGTATTGTGAGACATATTATGATAGATGTGAGAGTCATATTATCAGTGTCTGCTTTGGTGTTCTTCTGAAAACTGTAGCTCTTGGAAGAAAACAGATAAAGATTATTGTGTTTCTCTTTTCTTGCTCCTCACCTTCTAAATCAGCTTTCTATTTCTGGTGGTTATGGAAGAAAACCTTAAAATGTGAATCAAATGCTTCTTCAGAAAAATGGAAAGATATATTTAAGTGTTATTTTTACTCTAGTCTTGGGGAGATGAAGGGTGTTTTATGTTCAAATTCATTATTCTGAAGTGTGCATGGCCACTGTTGCAGGCATTGAACCATCCCATCCCTTCCTGGACTATTATCAGCCCTGATTTCATTCTTGGCACACGTGCACTTGCTGCCCTACGGATGATGGCACTGTGAGCTCAGGTACCAAACCATTTGGTACCAGTCATCTGGCATTGCAGCCGGACTGTCTGCTTTTCAGCTGGATTACTTCTGATGTGGTCCTTGAGGTGTTGCCAAGGTGTCCAGTACTGCATGAGCTGCACCTCGCGGAGGTGCAGCTGTGGATTGCAGGTCAGTGTGTGCTGAGTGGACTTGCAGCCCAGGAGGACTGGGGTGCGAGAGAGGCCTGCTGGCAATCCTCTGCTGGGACCCTCACCCTCATCATCCTGCTGGCATGCTCCATGTTTCACAGATTATTCTGTAATTCCTCTGATTTTGGCTGGAAAAACCCCACCCCAACAAATTAGTGGCAATGCTGGAGGAAATTCTTAGAGTTTTTCTAGTAATTAATTTTTATTTGTACATTGATTTAGCATCAGCCTTCCACCACAAGTCCCCAGCTACCATCTGCCTTTGAATAAACACTCCTTGTCCTGCCATGGGCTGTTGCTGTTCACAACCTGGAATGAACTTATGGAAAAAAGTGCTGTAACTATAAATTACTCTTTTTGGGCCAATTGTCCTGGGAAAATCTGAATAAAATAATAATCTTGGAACTCAACTGTTCTCCTGAAAGGAGCAGGTCCTATCTATTTAAAACCAAACCATTTTGCAACATATTCCTTCACATTTTTGCTAAAGGTTAACAAAATTGTTTAGACAGCTCTAGTTGGTGCACATCAATATACTTTACAACCAGCTGATTAATGTGACTGATTTCTGCAGTGAATTTCTCTAATCACTTCTTGTTTACAAACTGGGGTGGTTTTGTTTAAAGCAGCTATGCTGTGAGTGTTCATCCATCTTAAAAGTTCATGTCTTGACTGAAGTAAGTTTAGGAAACACAAGTCTAATGAACCTCTGTGACAAATAGGGCCCATAAAGAAGAGGTCATATGCAACATCTTTGGTAGTGTTAATCCCTCTTGTCATCTCCTACAGGTGGAGTAAAAAAAAAATACATTTTTCTTGAAGTAAAGAGAAAGGAAATCATGGTGAGTGTAGTCAAATAAGAGAGAAACAGCTACTCTGAAGCCTGCAAGGAACTGTGCAGGAAGCCAGAAAACTGCGGATTTTCATTATCCAGGCTATTGGCTGACAGCTGGTGATGTGAAATAATCTACAGGGGTTTTTTTGAGAACTTTTTTAAACCTCATAGACTTGTTCTACTGGGAATTACAGGGGTTTCCTCTTTAGAATTAAGTTAAATTATCCAGTCTTTCTTCAAGTGGAGTTAGACACTGAGCCGATGTCTCTGCTGTGATACATCATGCTTCATTACAGACTGCAAGTGCTGAATCCTTCTGTGTGTTTGTTCTGTTGGTAAATATCTTGCTAACTAGCATTACACAAACTGTTTCCAATGGTAAATACAAGAAATATTTAGCAGCTGTGTCCTGATAGGGAAGTCAGTTGGACAGAGTCCGCAGGTATTGCGATGCAGTGTATGCAAAGTCTATGAACTTTATATTGACAAGCCAGTGTAACTCTGTTGAATTGTATCGTGACAGAAATGAGGCTCAAAGGTTTTGAATGGTCAGATCTGTTATGTAGGACATCAGCTAAAGTTGTGGCATGCTGCTGATTTGGAAAAAATAATCATATAAATGGATATAGTAATATTTCATTCAATATTTGAGAACTACTGAGATTCTGTTAGTCACCTTCAGTGGTGATCATGATTTTTAGTCTTAAATCACGCTTAATTTACCTACACTTTTATGACTTGTTTCTTTCTGTCACTGTATGTGTGGGAGGGTATTCTACACATGGCTTCCAGTGTAGGAGTAATTCTGCAGGTTTGCCTTTACTCTCTATACCTTCTATTCTGATGACTCAGGTGTGTTTGTACTTGAGTCCTGTCTGAGGAAAATATGTTATATTTCTTTTTGGTAATCTCACCTTTTTTTCTATACTTATGTTGCAGATCAGAGTTCTGACCAATATCAACTTCAGTTTGATTTTTCTTTTAGCTTCTCTCACAAGAAACTATCTGGTGTTTTTGGTTATTTGTGGACTTCTGAAGAAAAGACATATCTCTGTGTACTGCTATGCTAGAGCTCTTGCCCCATCTCTCATCACCTTATGATTCTCTCTCTCTGCCTTGTTAGTTTTTCTGGTTTTGGCATGTGTTCTTTCATCCTGTTACTGTCCCTTTAGATCGCTTCTGCAAAAATCTTCCAGACATATCACCTTTATTATTTTCTTTCTAGAAGAAATGTTCTGCCTTAAACAAAGATCAACTTTATTTTAGAAGTACCTAACACTCTACCTCTATTCTATCTGTAATTTTTACAGATTCTGTAGACCAACTCTTGCTCTCCATCAGTCCATGGCTCCTAACTCGCTCACTTGTTACATTTTAAAGTGGAACTTCAGTGCTTTTACTCTTTTTTAGGAAAAATACATCAGGATATGCAGATCTCTTCTCAGTTACACTTTTGCCATGATTTCTGCAAAAAATTTGGATTTTGGTGATCAGAATTCCCCCAGTCTCTAGAGAAGGCTCATAAGTGAGATGGGCAATGGGAAGAAAGCTTGGCCTGTGTTTCTATTGGGTAACATTCAACAATTTAGAATATTTCTTAAGAGATGGTCTTCATCACTGTGTGGGGTAGTGGTCTTTGATGCTGAGTCTGTTACAGCAGTTGAATATGCCAAGAAATGCTGGGAAAAGGTCTGAAGATGGTCATATGATATCCATGATTGGCTTTAGTGTGCGGGAAGTCAAAAAGGGGGAAGATACATTAATGGATAATGGAAGTAGAGCAAAAAAATAGAAAGTGATAGAAATGATAGTGATCTTAATTGGATCATGAGGACATTTAATGAAAGGTTTGTGTCTAACCTGACAAGGGAACTGGTTGTGGTCAGTTAGAAACAAGGAAAAGCTTTGTACTTAAATATAGCAGGCTTGTACTTCAGTACCAGGTCATTAGGGAAGGGGAATTTAAACTACCCATGAAGGCAAATGGTGTAGAGAACAGCAGACGAATAGCAGAATAATAATCTTGCTGGAAATGTACTTAGTTTCTGTGTTCAGAAAGAACAGAAAGGGAAGATATAGACTGTTCATGAGTGTAACAGTGTGAAAGATCATTAAAAAACCCCAAAATGGAACCCACCCTCCCCCACCAAAACACATCCAGAAAGGACATACTGAATAAAAGAGTATCTGTTGTGGTTTTAGCAGATAATAATGAGATCACAGAAGAGCTGAAGTTACTTGGGGAGTAACTTCAGATCAAGTGATCAGAAATCCATTTAATTAAAATGAAGGAAGGATTAAAAGTATGCCCTTAATTAAAATTTGTCTTTGAAAGATAGCAAATGTGAGTTTGCCAACCTGCTAGCAATGCAAGTTGGCTGTACTGAGAGCTCGGGGACCCAAATAATGCAGCAATTAGGAGTTTTTGCAAGTACTCCAGCTGTCTAGATTTTGTGTCCCAAGGAGGGAGAAAAAGTGGCCAGAAAAGGGTGGGGTTAGAGTTGGCAGATTTCAAGCTCAATGGAAGCTAACAAGTAATGTTTAGACATAAAGAAAAAGAACATTCAACTATTCGACTTTCAAACAGCAAGAGATCTACAGTGTACTGCTGCTGCTTGTGCAAGGATTAAGCATAATTTAGATGTGGCCTCTGTGTGGAAAAAACCCCACCACACATCCACCTGAAAAAACCTGGGTGGTGACCATCAGGAGAAAAAAATCTGAATGTGATGGAAGCAAAGCTTGAATATGGCAGTGCTTCTGAATTGCATAGAAATAGCTAAACTTTAAATTCAGACATTGAAGGGGTGACTGCAAGGATTTTTAACAGATCCTTCAACTTCCACTGTTGACCACCGGGCTCTATGCTTTGTGCTTAATTGGGTCAACTATCTGGAACAGGAGTAGTTTTGTGGCGTCATGCTGCTTGGTGTTGTGGTTCTTGAGTATCATTAAGTCAATTCAGGAAGGTTTAAAGTATGTAAACTTTAGGAAGAAGGTAAAGAAGAGGGTTGTGAAAAGAACTTTAAATGTGATGCCATCTTAGGAAACTGCTTGAAGGGTATACTTGGAGGTTTTCTGACTGAATAGAGATGGGAACATGAGTGTGCCTTTTCTGCCCCGGCGGAAGGCAGTGGCATTTTTGGGACGCTCAAGTGGAGAATGTTGTCAGACTGGTTATAATAAAGTACAGAAGGAGAGCTTTAAGCTGCTGAGACTGTAAGAAATGACTAAAAGGGTAGGGCTGAACTTGATACTCAGAAGGAGAGAAGGAAACATTACAAGTGATTTTAAATTTGCTGTTGTAGGTCTTGAAATCTCAGAGTCGGCACCAGTTGTAGGGAGAGAAGGAAGTATTTTGGGAAGTCATTTAGTGTTAATTTCTGTTTGTGACAAAATGTGAAGTTTTAAAATTTGGAGGGTAAAATGACTTGTGTTTAAGTGCAAAGGAGATGACTTAGAAGGGCAAAAGATGTCTGACAACATGGTTTTATATGACAACATGGTTTTTTTTGATCTGATCTAAGGTTCCTGGCCTATGCCCCTCTCCTGTCTTTTACCACACATTCCTTCCAGGTCACCTTAAACTGCTTTGGCACTCTTGAAATGGAATCTGAACCATCAATGAAAAGGTGAGAGCTAAAGAGATCACCTGATTGTGTTAAAATGGTAAGAAAACTGTGCCAGTGGTAGAGCTTTCAGAAGTGCCCATCAATGTGATGGGCTGCCCAGAACAGCGAAGTATTATTGACAGGAAAAAGAGCAACTGATTTGAAACGTCAGTGAGGATGAGATGTCAGAGCAAGGATGATGATCAGCAATATCAAAAGAACCAGAATGAGAGAGCAGTAAGTGAGAGCTAAGCTTGCCTGAAACAGAAATGTGCAGTTGGATACAAGTAGAAAAAGTTAAAGAATTTCAGAGGAAGGTAAATAGTCTATAGGCTCTGTATGATGATATTTTAGCAAACTGTATTTTTTGGTAGGAATTGTCAAAAACCAATGAGAGAAATCAGTTGGAAATATGAGCAGCTTCATGCTTAATGAGGAAGAAATTGGCTAAATGAACTTTTTTTCCCAGTTAGTTGTAACTGATTTGAAGCAGCAGTGTGCTGCTGCCTTCCCTTTCCTCTTTCCACACGTGCGGCCACAGCAGACAGCATGGCATGGTGCCGACGTGTGCCCTGCTACGGAGTTTGCTTGGCTGTGGAAGGACAGCCATGCATCCAGACTTCAGGGGCTGCACAGCCTAATTGTCTGGCTCTGATTCAGCTGGTGATTGACCCAATAAACTCTAATGAATCTGGATTCCTGCAGTCTGATTTGCTTCCTCTCCCTATGCGCCTTTCTCAGTCCATGAAGAGCTGAAACCTGAGTGCTGGCTTTGACAAAAGGAGTGAGAGAGGGGGAAGCAGAGGAAGAAAAGGCAGATAACAGCCGAATGTAATCAGTGTTTTATTACCATCCTCAGGAAGTGGGAATGGCTTTAAAAAAAAAAAAAAAAGAAGTAGGTTGGAGCAAGGAAAGTTAGTTATGGTGAGGTTATTTGACAGGAAATTACAAAATACAAACAGACAGAAGAAACACATTTTAAAACAGGGTAGGAAATCTCAAGTTACTACACTCTGTATATTCAAAACCCTCAAAGCAAAGGCTGAAAATAGCAGTTTAAACAAAAGCTATCTTATCTGATAAAGGCATTTCAAGCACAAAAGGAAATTTATATATTGGGTTGACAGTCTTAAAATAAACTGATTTTCTTGATAACACCATAGATTTAATTGTGGGAAAAAATTGGGTTCATTTGGATGACCAGCAGACACAGTAAATTCCCATGTAAATTCACTCCTTTTCTTTCTTTGTACGTTTCTTTTCTCCCAAGCAGTGTTTATCAGTGTTTTCCAGAAATTGTAAAGGTAGATTTATGCATGTAGGACGAGACTGATAAATATGTGCATAATTCAAAGAATTTCATGCAGACCAGATACGATTCATTTCCTGTGCTACTGGATGGAAGCATATTAATGATACTTCAGCAAGTAGCATTCAAATTCAGAAAGATTTTGGCAGAAATACATTGTTTTGGAATGAGGGTAGAATTTCCAGTACTAGTGATCAGAATTATTATTTTATTTATTTCATTGTTAGTAGATTTGTGATAAGCTTTTGTATACTTAGTGTGTCTTTTCACTTTCTGTGTAGAAAGGAAACCATTCTGTTAGTGCATCACCTTAAACCTGCTGAGATTTTGAATAAACATTGCATCCGTATAGATACGTGTCCTTCTAGTGAGATAGGATATGTGTTATAGGGTTGAAGCCATTTGATGTGCTGTGAGGAAGGGAAAAAGAAGGGGGGGGGAGGAAATAACTCAGTTGTGCAAATGATAGATTATCAAAATTCAGATCAAAGAATGCTGTGAGACAAAATATCTCTCTTGCTTTTGACTGAAGCTGTAAGAAGAAGCATTAAGAGGTTTATAGGTACACCTATCTGACTGGTGTGAGTTGGAATTTTGTGTTCCCCCCAGCTTCTTGCTCCTCAGGCTGCCTATCGGTATATTACAGTGCGTCAGGTACCTCTGCAACTCGGTGCCTCACCATACCTGCTCAGTCCTGGGAGATATGTAAGTTTGAGGGTTTTTTTTCCAATTAATTTATCTGCTGTGCCTGTAACTCTGTATTGCAAACACTGTTGAGCTTTCATAATCAATGAACACAGCAAAATGAAGTCTGGTAGGAGGGCACTTGCTTGCTGAGTGTTAACGTTGGAAGGTAGTGGTAAATAATGCTTCTCCTCAACTCTTCAAACATGGTTGAGGTGTGCCATGGTTCCTTATGGCTAAGTTAGGTAAGTGGATGTTTTCATCTGCACTCAAATATTTCCTTCTTATAGGTGATCCAGGTATGCGTGGAGATCTCCTGGGGACCAGAGTGCTCAGAATTATCTGACCTCGTGAGGTTCAGAGAGCATCACTGAAGTAGAGCACAAAGATGAGTTTACATCAGCTTGTGTTGAGAAACACAAGACTATAAGGCTGCGTAGTGTCCTATTGTTGGAAAATCTTGCTAGGAGTCCTGAAAAACTCTCAAGATCTGAGGGGACCGTAAGGGTTTTTGCTCTGCTTAACAAAGAAATATCAGCTGTCAACTGGCCATGAGGATTGGCTTGCAGTATAAATATTCTGAACGTGTGATCGTTGAGGTTTGCACTTAAAATAAATAGAAGTGACACCTGTGCAGGAAAGAAGCTGATATTTTTTCCTTCTTATTTAAATGACCTCTTACTTTAGCAGGATTTCTTAAGTCAACTGGGGGACTTCACAAGGGAAAGTTGTGGGAGGAAAGTAGCTTCCTCCTTTAAAAGGGGTAAGTGTTGAAGTCAATATGAATCACTACTCTAAAACAGTGAATATTAAAAAAATATATGTAGAGAGAGGGGAAGAAGAAAGAAAATGAAAGGGAATCAAATAAAAAACAGGGAAGAACAGGGAATAGAATAATTCTTGACTGACTCATTTTTTGTTCTTAGGTTTTGGGGTATTTTTTTTTTTTTAAATAAAATTTTCTGAAACCCTCTACAGTTATTCCCTGATACAATTCTGAAATGTAGATGTTGTGCTGTTGTAAAAGGAGATTAATAAAATGTAGTGTCCTATAGTTAGCTCTCCAGAATGCTGCTCCAAATATTGGGAATTTCTGTTTTTCTGATTTCTTTTTTCAGCAATGACTAATGGCAACAGACATAGGTGATAGAAGATTTTCTTAGAGTTAAAGGTCATGCTTCAAAATTAACATCTCTGAAGAATCCTAAGATCATTTAAACAAAAAATGTTGGCTGTTACTATGAAGTATCTTTTATAATCACCTTTCCTTTTTGGTTTTGAGACATGTATTAATAAAAGGAGATGCCAGGTGATCATGATGATACATAATTTTCTTTCTGTCTTACTGCTATTTTGTAGCTATTTTATAGCTATTATTTTACATATGTTGAAAATAGAAAACCAAATTCTGGAAAATTATTGCCTTATAACAATCCTTATCACAGGCTAATACTGTGACTAGGTAGCAAGCATGTCCTCTGCTGAACATGCATTAATGTTAACTTCTTAGCTAAGAAAAAAAAAATCTGCCAAGATTATGATACAACCATTTCAAAACTTCGCTTTAACACAGTTCTAGTGTTTTCTCCTTCATAATGGTGATAAAATAGATGGAATCAATTTTTGAAAAAAGAAAACACTATTTTACATTAAACTGCAAAGTGGGGAGACTGGGAAAATTGATTGCTGGTTTTGAAAGGTGTGTAAATGAAGCTCATTGTTACTCCTGGGTGTAAATAAAAGCTAGGTCAAAAAACACAGACTTAATCTTCACAGAAGCACAGAATATGCTGAGTTGGAAGGGACACACAAGGATCATCAAGTCCAACCCTTAGCCCTGCACAGGACCATCCCCAAGAGTCACACCATGTGCCTGGGAGTATCATCTAAATGCTTCTTGAACTCCGTCAGGCTTGGTGCTGGGATCGCTTCCCTGGGGAACCTGTTCCAGTACCCAACCACCCTCTGGGTGAAGAACCTTCTTCTACTACCCAACCTAAGCTTCCCCTGACACAATTTCAGGCCATTCCCTCAGGTTCTGTCACTGGTCACCACAGAGAAGAGATCAGTGTCTATCCCTCCTCTGCCCCTCATGAGAAAGTTGGAGACTACAATGACTTGTCACTTGTCTTCAGTTATAGGTGTTGCTTAAGCAAGTCTGTAACATCAAGCATCGTTTTCTGGTGACAGAACCGAGACGGTGTGTAGGTAACTGACTTGAGACAAGAGTAAACAGATGAGAAGGGGGGTAAGGACCCAGCTTCCACGACAATGTTGTTCATGGCTAATCCACAGAGAAGTGTTCCAAGAATGGTGTTTCTGCAAGGCTGAAAAACCTATCAGTTGGATTTTGGGACTTTAGGTCTTTCAGGATTCCAAAATATGGCTCATTTATTTAACACATGTCCCTGCATCTTCGAAACTCCAATCTGGATGAAGTTTGAACTAATTAACCAATAACAGATATGAACCACATTCATATCCAAACCATATGTTATCCTTGTAGTTTATCTGTACTGGTTTCCTTTGAAAATGTATATTTTGCATGTATATGGTTCTGGTTTTGCAACTTTTTTATTGTTTCCAAATATAGACAATAGTGCAGTTTGTTTCAAGGTGTTTTGAATAGAGTACCTGGCATGCTTCCAGCATTTTTCTAATCAGTCACTGGCTGCCTTTTAAAAAATTTAATTTAAACTATGAAGTGAGTATTTTGCACAAGCACTTAGTGCAGCTTCAGTCTAGGACTGTAGCCTCTAGATATTGGGTGATATTTGTGATCTTTGTTCCTGGAGGAGAACAATTCTGTGAAATCTTGTTGCTCCTTGTTACAAAAGGTAAAGTTTCTTTTAAGCAATTCCAGTTTTAGGGAGAGGGGAGGAAAAAAAAGTTGACAATAAGACTGAATTTTAGTTTAAAGATTCAGGAGACAGAAGATAGAGAAAATGCATAACCATATTTTTAAAAAAATATGAGATTTTCAGACTAATCTCACTCCTGTTTGGTTGCTGTGGCTTGAGTGTTCGTGGATTAGCAGTGTTACTGAATTCACAATAATGAAAAGTTTCTTCCTCCAGGGGCTTACTCAGTAGGGCCACTGCCTTGCAGCTTGTGACAGGACACAAAGATGTTCTTCTCTGTTGTGAGGCTGTGATGATTCATTTTAGTTATTTTGTATGAGGGAGACAAAAGTCTCAGTTTTATTCCCTTCACCCCTTCACAGGAAAGCTCTGCAGTTTGGCTGGAAGGCAAAAAGGTATAAAAAGAAGGTATCAAATTTTGCAGCCACTCCTGTAGTATGTTGCTGTTGCTCCTTGAATCCAGCCTGAGGGAGCCATTAGAGTGATCTTTTAGCAGCTGAAGAGGGGAAGGGGAAGAATAAAGTTTCCATAGCACTCAATCTCCAATAGCCATGGGACTTGTGCTCCATGTTAAAATGCAGTTCCAAAATTACTGTATTCAAACTTAGATATATATTCAAACTTAAGATATATATATTTACATAATATTATGTAAAAAATTTCCAAGTAGTTTATTAAAAAACATGAGATAGTGCTTATAATATTTTAACTGCCTATAACATTTTAATTTATAGCCCAATACATAAATTGCCTTCTTCTAATGTTGTTATTTTTTTTCAAATATAGATTTTTAAATTAAGTAGATAAAAAGAAATGATCCTTTTTTATTCATCTATCCTCCACCTACCCCAATGATCAAAAGCTGATTTGTGTTATATGATGGTGTAACATAAACCATAGCCTAAACAACATGGATATATAAAACTCATGTTGAAGGGAACATATATATAAGTTTTAAATGGAATGAATGCTATTGGCAGACCATAGAAGACTACATTAGAAAATGATTTTTTAAATACTGAAATAGTGGAACAATCATGAATTATCCCAGCATAGCAGACGTTTGAACTCTTTTAAGCAATTCTTTTGTGTACAAATGTTGTGGTGATCATAAAGTAACAGAAAATTCAGATTTCGGCACAAATGCAAACAGCATTTATGTGACTTAGAGCTATCAAATGCCTGTGGTAGAGATTTTTTGTCTAGATGTACTAAATTAATTAGTGTTTCATACCCAGCTACAATGGAAGTCATATTTGCTAACATGCTTTTTGTCCATGCCCTGGTTTATTCCAGTTAAAACTACCTACTGATGACTCTTGTGTTACCAGCTTACACTCCCAAGTCTAGAACTGCTTTACCTTTCTCTTCTCTCTCTAGCCTAAGCACAGGCTTAGGGAGAAGTGTAGTCTTTGGGATCTCATTTTTCTCATAAAACCCTCAACTCACTTTTTCTGCTTTAGCTTCCACATTGTTCTTCTGGGTGGGAGATGCTCAGACCTGATTTTTTTCCTGGGCTTGCTCACTGGTAACATTTCTCAAACAGTCAGACATAAGAAGCAAATAGTGTTTGAAATATTGCCACAGTCTCCTAACAACCCTAAAGTTTGTAGAGAAGTCAGACTTGTATGTTTTATTAAAGTTGGGCTGAACTGAAATTTTGAGAGCAGTTTATTTCCCCAAGCAGATTTTACTTTTTGATCTGCTTAAACCAAAGTGTCTTTTAGTTAGTGTAATATGAAATAAGAAAAAAACTGGGTAGAACATTTTATATGAAGACACAGCTACTATGACTGTTACAGTAAGAGTTGGATGTTAGCTCAAGTCCTGAGAGGAAATGACCATGTGGGTGTTTTTCTTCCACATGGTCTCCTCTCTGTCAGGTTTGCTATCAGTGTTGTCTGATGGCTAGCTTGTTAGTTCAGCAGTAGTTAGCATTTTAAACTCAATCTCTTTAAAGGCAATGACTGACAGAAATTGAAGCATTAGAGTCAAGCAAATGATAACACGTAAATGCCAGGAGACTGCCTTATATGCCTCCACACTGAATTCCTTACAACTTTTTCTTCTAGGTCTGCTTTCTTACAGGAGAGAAAACTCCCACTAGACCTTGATTCAGGCTTAAATTGTACATACATCTGGTACTGATGTCTATGACACTGATAGTGTCAGCTATATGACAGATTCTCCAAGTGGTTTCTCCTCAGAGAGCCACAAAACCAAAGTAGTCTGTTTCTGGTACGGTAGCACCTTGGGAATCAACACTACTGTTAATGTTGAACCCCATTTTCCTGAATGGTGAGTGTGGGGACTCCTGCAAAGACTAGAGGAGCATTTGGGTTTGCAGCTAATGCATGGGGATTACTGCACTCAGAGGGGACTTTCCCAGACTGCCTGGAAAACCAGAAGAGAGACCTGGCATCAAGGAATGAAAGACACTGCAAGTATGAGTATAGGATGAACCAGCTTGTCCTTGCCATATAATTGGATTACAGCAACTAAATCAGATTTTTGAAGGCATGGAGGAAGGCATCTTCCAATAGCATGCTCACAGTCTGTAAGAGAACTTTTGCAGAACTAGGAACAGATTCTGGGTTAACTTCCGAAAAATCAGTGTTGGACTACAATAAGCAGCTTGTTGGGTTGCAGCTGCCGAACACAACATGTGAGCTGCCCTGCATATGGTAAAGCTATATTCAGCTTTATTTCTCATGGAAATACCATGGATATTGGAATGGAAGCAGAAAACCTTTTTTTTTTTTTTTTTCTTTTAGTACAGTAATTGTGAAAGGATTTTTTCCAGCACAGCAGCTTTTTTTCCGTGTCTGCCCCTTAGGAAAGTTTAACATCATTTGGAACTGTTTTCACTCGTAAAAAGGTAAACCCCGTGTAAGTATAGCCATTTATTGGAAGCCTGAGTAAGATGGCAGATGGTCTGGATGTATGATTTTGTTCCTCAGATTTAGACACTGTCATAATAGAAACTGTATAAATACATACTACTAGCATGCAGAGGTTTTTCATTATGTCTAATGTATCTAATGTGTTTGAGTGAATTACATCTAACAGGGAAATGTTAAAGAGGGGCCTGTTGTCCCAAGCCTTTTTTAATCTCTGATGGCATGCTATCTTTGTGTGCTCCTGGCTTGGCAGTAAGTTTTTCTTGGGAGAACGAACCAACTCTACCTCTCTGCAACCTCAGTTCAGGCAGTTGTAGAGAGCAATAAGGTCCCCCTGAGCCTCCTTTTCTCCAGGCTAAACAAACCCAGCTCTCTCAGCCGTTCCTCATGAGACCTGTGCTCCAGGCCCTTCACCAGCTTCATTGCTCTTCTCTGGACATGTTCCAGTACATCAGTGTCTTTCTTGTAGTGAGGGGCCCAAAACTAGACACAGAAGATTCAAGGACAGGTATCACCAGTGCTGAGTACAGCAGGGGGATGATCACTGCCCTGCTGGCCATATTATCTCTGATATAGGCCTTCTTGGGCACCTGGGCACACTGCTGGCTCATGTTCACCTGTCAACCAGCATCCCCAGGTCCTTTTCTACCAGGCAGCTTTCCAGCCACTTTTCCTCCAGTCTGTAATGCTGCATGGGATTGTTGTGATCCAAGTGCAGGACCTGGCATTTTGTCTTGTAGAACCTCATGTCATTGGCCTTGGCCCGTCAATCCAGCCTGTCCAGATCCCTCTGTAGAGCCTTCCTATGCTTCCCCAGATCAAGATTCCCACCCAGTCAGTTTGGTGTTGTCTGCAAACTGACTGAGGGTGCACGTGATCCCCTTGTCCAGATCATCAATAAAGACATTAAATAGGACTGGTCCTTCACCCTTTGGGCCATACCATCCGGCCAGTTTTTCACATGGTGATCAGTGCACTTATCCAATCCATGAGCATCCAGTTTCTCCAAGAGAATGTTATGAGAAGCAGAGTCAAAGGCTTTAATAAATTCCAGGTAGATAGTATCCACAGCCTTTCCCTCATTCACTAAGCAGATAACCCTGTGACAGAAGGAGATAAGGTTGGCCAAGCAGGACTTGCCTTTCATAAACCCATGCTGACTGGGCCTGATACCCAAGTTGTCCTTAAGTTGTACATGTTTCATGATGACACTCAAGATTATCTGTTTCATGACCTTCTCCAGCATCAAGGTCAGGCTGACAGGTCTGTGGTTTCCCACATACTCCTTCTGGCCAACCTTGTAGATGGGTGTCACATTTGCCAACTTCCAGTCACCTGAGACTTCCCTAGCTAGCAAGGATTGTTGGTAAATGATGGAAAGTGACTTGTGAGTGCTTCTGCCAGTTCCCTCAGTAACCTTGGGTGGATCCCATCCAGCCCTGTGAACTCATGTGTGTCTAAGTGATGTAGCGGGTTACTGACCATTTCCCCTTCGATTATGGGGGCTTCATTCTGCTCCCAGTCCTTGTCTTCAGGCTCAAGGGGATAAGTACCCTGAGATCAACTGGTTTTACTGTTAAAGACTGAGGCAAAGAAAGCATTAAATTGCCTCAGCCCTCTCCTGATCCTACATTTCTTCCATATGTAATGAAGAAAAGATATCCTCTGAAATGTGAGGGTCTCAAAAAGCAGCATGGTGTGAATCCTTATTGTGTGCATCTGCTGTTGTTTTTGCTGTGTACCTTCTTTCATACCTCTGCAATGTAACAGCGTGTTCTGAGAATTTCTTTCCTTCCATTGTCAACATTTTTGCCTTATTATCTTATGTACAGTAGAATTTAAAACCAAAATGTTTTCGTGTGATCAGGCAATCCTGACTGTCCTCCTCAGGTCAATGAGGTCTTGCTCTGAGACCACCTCTGAGTATGATCCATGTGTGCCACTGAAGCTGACACAAATGGTGTGACAAATACAAGTATTTTGAAGAAACTTGGCCCTGCAAGCCTCTATTTTGCACTTGGAATTAACAGATGCTTTAATATCCCTGTGTCATGCCCCTGCTTCTGTAACGTGCATACAATGATATCATTCACTTCATCACACAAAGATGATGTGAAAATGAATTGCTTAATGTTTGTAATGCATTCAGATGTGATGAGCACTGTAGAAAAACTCACAAGCAAATGAATAATTCATTGTTCAAATCAGGCTTTGAATAGTACATGGTAAACAAGACATGGGACTTCACAATGATAGTGAAAGTAAGGCCAAATAATTAATGATCACTTGTTCAATTGTCACTGTTCATTCAGAGTATTGAAAGGGAATGGCATATTATGGAAAGAGTGTGGTCATGTCCTAAGGGATTTTATGTTAGTATATGATGAAAGAAAAATAAAGATAAAATTATTATGGTGTGTATTTTGGAACAATGATGAGGTGTGTTAGACTTCTGAGATTGCCTGATTTTAAGTCTATATGTCTCCCTTTACAATGATTTAATAGTAGTTGGGAATCCTAATCTCTTCTTTAATTCTGTTTTCATAGTTTCCTGCCACCCAGTGAATCTTTTTAGACATTGGTGCTTAAGCATCAAATGAAGGGTGTAACACCCTCCCTGGACACTGTGAAACAGTCTCTGGATATATATTTTTTATATCTTGATATGAAATGGTCTTAAAAGAAGCTAATGGAAGAGGAGAGTTAAACTTTCTCTTGTGTACTGGCTGCAAGATAAGAATTTAGTTTTGATGGCATCTCAGGTTCTGGAAAACTTGCTTTTGTGTTCAACCTTGTGACTTTCCTTTGGATGATAGCTCTGGATGTTTACATTTTGAGAGTGAAAAAGAAAACTGAGGGAGGCATTTGCAGCTGCACTACACAAAAATATGTCAATAATTCAGACTGACTGACAGCTCCTCTAGTAACAAAAGTCACCTGCAATTTTTTATAGTCCTAGAGCATAAGCCATCCAGAACATATAATCAATTCCACTCTGCAGTGGAATTTTTTCCCAGGTATCTCCTCCCTACTTCCCTAAGCTGAATCTTTAAAAATCAATTCACATAATTTGATCAATTTAAAATACTGAATATGCTGAAGTAATTATACTAAAATTCTTGCATTTCACTGCTTCCCATGACAATAAAGCTATTGAAAATAAAGAATTAAAAATAAACCAGCATTTCCATGAAAACAGTTGTAATTCACATTTGTAATTTTAGTAGTATTTTAACTGTATTTTTAAGTATTTTAAGTGCAAGAGCACTGAGCACAAACATGTCCAAGAGACAGCCGCAGCCCATGCTAATACAATGCTCAGTATGTTAAATAACAGTTCTGGCATAGCCATATTTAAAAGCAAAACCAAATCATCTTTGAAAAGCAATTCTGTATTTGACACTTGTGGCACAATTTGACAAAACACTGGTACTTCATAATATGGGGCAAATTTTGAGGAACAAGCCAGGCATAATAACTGAGTGATTGGAATAAAATACAGGATCAAATATAAAAGGATAAATCTGCATTTTAGGACTGTGGAGAAACACGAACCTTAAGTACATTGCAAGCTGAGAAATGTAATGAAAGGAGGAAACTTTCTTTCCTAGATTCCAAAGCTGGCAGAACAGTAAACACAACTTTAAAATATTTTACTATAAAGTATGTAATCCTTTCTATTCTATATCAAACAGAAAACTTGTAAAGGATGAACTTATTGTTCATAAAGATAGGCCAAATTATTACACCTGAAGGCTGATACATCCAGGGAATTCTGTGTGTAGTTTCACTGGCCTTCTACAAGAGATGAGTTCATAATTTTGAATCTGAGATCATAGTGAATCCAATACTTCATCAACTTTACAGCCAGAGGTGCATTTTAAAAGTTTCAAGATATTAGAAACAACTTATGATGAGACCTGAACCATGGAGGCAGAAGGTAGTGAATGTAGGTACCTGAAGTAGTGCATGCATCTTAATCTTCTGATGCCAATCAGGCCCTGAGTTAAAAACTACTGAGTTAGTTCCTCACATTTTTTATGCGAAGGTCTCGAAGCATGTTATCACTAATGAATTACTCTTGTCTGCAATGTGAAAGATGTATGTAAGTTACTATGTGCTTATTTTAGGTCTGCACAAACAGATACATAATTCAGCTTGGCTTGCACTGCATGCAGAACTAGTGTTAGCAACAGAAACCAAAGGTCTCCTTTCTGCTCTTGCTTGGCTGACCCAGGAGCGGGAAAAAGCTCATTCATGTGGGCAGAATTCTGCCGGTTGTCAAAAGTACTTCCGGCTTTAGCTCAGTTACCAAAGAAAACAAGACTTCTTCTTCCCCACCCACTTCACCCCCCTGCCTCCGCCTCGTCACTTCACCCAATAACCTTCCATTGTCTTGGGCAGTTGTAGGAGGTTTGGGCTGGAAGGGCTGGAAGCAGTAAAATTGTTATGAAATAGGGGACTGGCTAGAAAAGGAAGATAAATTAGTCCTTTCTGAGAGATGTGTGAGCCTACCAGGTCTCTATTCTGTTTGGCCTGAGAGCTTGGCTGAACCGCTTGAACCATGTTGCAGGCTTTGCCTGAGCACAGGGACTGCCTCTGTGCCCTGATGAGAGTTAACTGATGGAGGAGGGATGTGTGGAATATTTTTTAAAATAATGCTACTGGAGTAGGGGTGGCTGGGAGTTATAATTGGGGAGTTATAATTGGCTGTAAAAGAGAATGAAGCTTAGGTTTTATTACTGACACTGTTTAGAGCTATTCTTCCTGCCTGTAATAAGACATTTAGCCTACTTGGGAATGTATTGTTATAATTTTCATCAGCTTGGCAATTAAAAAAAAGCATTTTATTTGCAACTAGAGTTGATAAAGCAGAAACTTATCTAAAATATTGAAGTCTAAGCCCCTTCAAGGGAGTGTTTCTTTAAATAAATACTTAACAGCATCTCAAACTCCAAGAGAGTTTTTTTTTTAATCTTCTAAGTAAGTGTTCTTTGCAGTTATGTCTTTCATCTCATGGGAACTGTCTGCTCCTTGTTTTAATCCCAAAACATCATCAAAGTCAGTGGGAAAGAAGACTAAAAAAAATAATATCTGCAAACTCCAAAATAAAAGCTCAGTGTATTGTGATTGAGCTGAGCAAAATCCTATCCTGGTACTTTTAGATTTTGTACAAAGAAGGATGGAGTGTTAGGTGAAAAGAATTTTCAGGGTTGGACATTTTATTGCATTGGTATATGGATCTACAATTCTTGTTCTTTTCACCAAGAGCCTCACACATGAAATGTGTTAAGAAGTGTGGGATGATGTCTAATTTGCCCTCTTTTGGAGTACAACATTGTAGTTATTGGTGTAGAAGGAAATCAGAAGTGCATAAGCGAAAGATCTCCCCAGTCTATCTAGAAGAGAAAAATTGAGACTGTTGTCCTTCCTCTCCCCCTGGAAAATCTGATAACTTCATGTTCTTTAGTCTGAGCTAGCTCTCAAGGTCATAAAAGCAATTTTTTGAAGCCTGTGGTCCTACTACTCTTATAGATAATAGCATCAGGCCCATTATCTCCTACTCCTCAATTTTCTTTTGGCTTCCTGCAATTTACATCCCATTGTCCACTGATATTTTCTACATTCTTTTAAAGTAAATCAAATAACACTTCCTATGTTGTCTCTGGACTTAATAAAAATCAGACATGCAGCATTTGGGACTCTTAAAATAACACGTTTTAATACAAAGATGTGAGATATCTTTTGAAATCTGTGGTGGATGTTTGTTTCCTGCTGGGCTTAATTTAGGAATCTAGTGCTAGCATTAAACCCAGGGGAAAAATATTTGCTCTTTCATCTGTGTGCCACATCCCATCCAAAATCACAAACAGCTCCTTTAAATTTCTGATCTTTGTCCCCTGCTGGATGTGTATAATACACATGCCTGTCTAACATATGAGACAGACAGAGCCTTAAAAAAAAAAGGGGGGGGCAAAAAATTGCTAAGCTTATGCTTCTTGTCTTAGACCTCATAATCATCTACAGTTTGGGAAAATGACAAGTGTCTGAGTTTGTTTTGATTTAGTAAAGGTACAGCTTTTCCTTCTTCTGAAGAAACCTCTTTCTTACCAAATCAAAATTGATTTTATTGGTAAAATGAAACACAGGTAAAATGCTTGGGGAATAAGTACCTTCACCATATCAGGGGACCGTTTCCCTTTTTTTCATACCACCTTTGAATACAGAAGTAAATAACTTCAGACATGTCCCCTTAAAATTACAAAATTTACTAAGGTCAAACCCAAATGTGAATCTCAGTCTTTAATACCTAGCCATGTAGCTCTTGTAAACCACATTATAACAGGCAGAAGAACTTCTGTTTTTTGCAAGCTGGTATGAAACTCTGTGGCTTCAGACATTCCACTGATTGGATCACATCAAAGAGCTGGGATCAGAGTTTAAAGGAAGTTTTTACTTTCTGTTTGATAAAAGTCTACCTTTGTTTGAAAAATCATCTTGGGCCCATTGTGCTATAATAGAGATTACACATGAAAAGCATATTTTAAAAGAAAGTTATTAAGTTGTAAAATGTAACACTGAAAAGTTTGATGCTAGAATCAATATTGGTCCTGTAATCTCAGCGGGTATGTTGTATGTAGGCATTATGATACAGATTTTAATTATATGCTTGCATCTTTTTTCTCTGTAGTTTCTCTGCCTCATTTACATAAACATCCCTTCTCACCTCTCCCCCCACCCAAAGAGAAAGCACTCTTTAAACTGACAAGCTATTTGATGTTTTGTTTTCTCTTTATGCAGTATAAGAGCAAATTGCACTAGCTGTATGCTGTTCCAGCCCTGATATGAGGGCAAAATAATTAATTCTTTCTTGTGATTCTCTGTGGTACTTCACCAATGGAGGAGCAGTGATCCTATATAACCTGAGAGCAGCTTTTTAGTTGCAATTGCAAGGGAAGCCATGTCAGCTGAAACTTAGAAAATTCATGTATTGAAATTTTAGTTATTTTTACAAGATGTCTGTGCACAGATTTAGTTTTTCTGTCAGGTGGAAAGATCTGAGAAGATTGAGTTTAAAAATAAAAAAAAAAAAAAAGAAAGAAAAATCAGGCATGTTGCCAGTGCCTGATCCAAAGCGAGTGACTTCTAAGGCTTCCCAAAGGAAAGGCGACCAGGATTTTACAGTATGTATTCTTCAATTCATTTGTTCATGAAAACTAATGTTTGTATTTATATGAAAGGAAAATTTCAGCCCAAACAGTTTAATTTTGCTGCAAAATGAGTCTTTGTAACTAAAAGTATCTGACCCACTTGGTAACTGAGGATGCTGTTTAGTTAAAAGTATTAGTTTTTAGAAAGCTGAGAAGGTGTACTAAACTTTGATTTTCTCCAAAATGTCATGTTGTTAACATGTTCAAAATATTCTGCACCTATTGGCCAATAATCAGATGTGCTATCCTGCTATGAGTATGCTGGCCGCAAAGAGCAGTTTTTGGCAGGATGGGTTAGAAGGGATGATGCTGTGCTGTAAAACCTGGGGTGAGTTATGATGGGTCCTGAGCTCTCCAAGCTCTCCATCCTGATGGAAAGATTTACAGATATGCCTTGGTTCTGATCTGCCTTCTGTACTTCAGATTCCTGTCTGTGCCTTATATAATCACACCTTTTTTATTTTTTTCTCTCCAGGGTGTTCAATAACAGAAACAAACTAGAACTTATTCTGAAACCATGTAAGAGTCTCATTTTAAAAATGAGACTGTTCACTCAGTGGTCTTTAAAGCTAGACTTGGCAATAGGGGTATCATGATTTTTCAGAACACTTTTCAAAGACCTTGAACTTTAGCTAACAGTTAAGATCAAAGGAAGAAATTAAGCAGTATTTATTTGGAGTAGATTTTTCACTTTCTTGAGCTTTATCTATCTTCCAAAGCCTTGTTATCAACCTTAAGCAAAGTGATGAAGCTTGAAAGAAGTAGATATACTTTAGCCTCTGTTAGAAAGGACTACTCCCAAACAGCTCTCCACCTGGCACTCTTAACACGGAGTTGTTTTAACCATAATGTATTCCAAAAAATCCACTCACTTAGCATCCTTTTTGCCCCATACTGAGCATGTATCATTACATGACTCAGAGGTGAGAGTATGTCCCATCTGCAAAATGGAGTGATGTCTTTTGGCAGTCTCTTTGTTTCATTATTTTCTTTTAATTTACCAGAGAGTGTTCAGTTCTAAGCATACACAAAGGAACAGGAGAAAACTCAGTGATGATCTCAGTGATGTGATATCGTATCTGCCAAACCATTTTGCTGATCTTTTTTTGGTATATTATGTTCATCATTTATAGGAAGTTGTGATTTCTCTTGATACTAAATTTCATGTAGGCAGCATTTCACTCATTTGGAAGTTGAGGTGGAAAGGTAAGCATCATCAAAGGCCTATGCAAGAACCAGCTCTTTGTCTTGTCATAACAATGAGGTGTTACAAGATTGAATTGTCCTGATGATGAGATGTTATTAGGATATTACCTCCAATAAGGTCTGTATTTGATCAGCTATATCCTCACTGGTATGATAATGCCCAAAAATGGTGCCAAAGTGATACACAGGTCAACTCAAAACAGGAAATTGCACTTGTCCTTTTGGTTGTTTTTATAGAAAGATAAACCAGAAGAGAAATTTCTAGGTTGGGGGTAACATTTTGAGAAATAACAAATGGATTGAAGACTTCTAAGGCCAATGTTTTATAAAAGTTTGGACATTGAAGGCTACTTCATTGACTTCAAGTGAGACAAATGTTTCTGAACATGGCTCTGAAGAAGTGTCTTAAAAGTTAAAATGTTTTAGGAATTTTTAAAATGCTAGCTTCAATACCTTCATATGCTGTAATGGGGCCAAATTTTGTGCAACAGGAATGAAGGAATGTAGTCCTAATTGTGTGCATTCCTACTTTTAGTTTAATTGGAGGCTAGGAAGCATGGAGAAAGCAGAAAGCTTGTATTAAATACACAAAACCAATACAAACACCTTCTCATAAAATGGTTTTATCTTCATTTTTTTCTTTTATCTTGAGAATTATCAGAGTATGTAATGTGAATTGTATAAGAATTATCATGTAATTGAACTTTAATATCCCACGTGTAGTTGAAAATATGTGTCTGCATAGCTCTAACAGTTACTTTTGCTGTAGCATTTCCTACACTTAGAAAGGGAAATATGCAGACAAATTTAGGTCCTGTAAATGAAAAATATTTAGTTTTTAATGAGTGCTCTCTATAATTTTGTTCATACCAGACATATCTGATTTTAATGCATATTTTCTTAACCTAAAAAAACCCCAACCCCAAGAAACCCAACAGGAATTCTTAGGTTCAGTTTCTCAAATTAATGTATTTTTTGTCCTAGTAAGTTCATTTCTTTTCTTGTGAACTAGTAGTTGTTATGACATATCTTCTCTGTTCCAGGATTTCCCTGCTCATTCCTTTGGTGTGTCTTATAAAAGCCCAAAGAGAGCTGAGAACATACTTGACTCTGATATAGTGATATATATACAGCCAAGTATGACCAAAATGAAACTTGCAATGGTTATGCTTCTGTATTTTACTGTAGTATTCATGTAACACTTCCAGTTATTGTGCTAACATTTCAGATATTTCAATTTCTCCTCATCACTGTTATCCTTAAAACTGTTTCTGTAGATAGTGGGCCAGAAGCAGGAGATGAAACAAAGCTTTTTATGTAATCTATATAGCATGGATTGTCTAGATTAGGTCTCTACAGGAAAGGCATTTGGCTTTCAACCCTGTACTTTCTTTTAAATGTGTAAGTACAGCTTACGTTTACCTTTTGTCTTTAACAAAATACTTGATTCAAGTTTTTCAGTTCATGGGCATAAGCTGTCTGTGTAAGTGTCTCTGATACTTCATGGCTGGCTAGGTGTAGGTTTGCGTTTGATTGCTACTTAGACTGATAGCAATAAGGGAAGAGGCCCAAAGCAAAGTACTGCCACTTGTGCAGCACAGTAAAATAAATAATCCTGAATCATACTATGCAAGATGTTACTAACTAAGCCCCAGAGGAACAACGCATACTTCGGGATAATGTATTTTATATTCTATCTATGAATGTATGTGAATGTATATAACTTATAAATCACCTTTCAGCTGGACAAACTCCCATAGATTCTAATGAAATCACTGTAACTTATATAAATTGTAACTTAATTGGTTGGATATGAGGAGAAGGCTCTTCTCCCAGAGGATGCTTGAGCCAGGAACAGACTCCCCAGGAGAGTGGTCACAACAGCAGGCTGGACAGAGTTCAAAAAGCATTTGGGGAATACTCTTAGGCACATAGTGTGATTTTTGAGGCTGTCCTGTGCAGGGCCAGGAGTTAGACTCGATGATCCTTGTGAATCCCTTCAAACTCAGGGTATATTATGATTCTATGATTTTTTTCTTTTTCCCACCCATCCCAAATAAAAAGATAGTGCATCTTAAATGGTGGTTGAGGAAGGATATGCAACTTCTACTCTGTTGTGCTAAAGGAGAAAATGGTGGGAATCAGAAATGAATCTGCTTATCTAGGATGACTGAGTACAATCTTTTTAAGTATTCCTTAACTTGATTCAACTGATCTCATTCTTTTCTCCATTAGTGTGTTCTTATAATGGCCTTCAAACTGTAGAAAAAATATATATTCAATGAAACATAAAGTTTTTAATAACTGTTTGTAACCTCTTGTTTTTGGCATGTGTTTGTCCATTTAAAAATAAATTCTGTTGTTTTTTTTTTAATCTTTTATTGCTAACTAGAATTTGCACAAAGCTTTTGGAGAAATCTGAGTTCATGGCCAAATTGGTGGTATTCCATGTTAAAATTCCCAATGCATTGGATAGAACGTGCTACAAAAAGTGGCAGCGTCTATGCTGGGTTTGCTACTTTCCTTCTTTGATGTGACATTGGAGGACAAATAAAAGTCATCTTGAGGTGTTCAGAGTTACTGTTTTGAGCAAAGAAATTAAATCTATATATTTTTGGGTCAACTTTTACTCCTGTGCATTGTTTGTCTGGTGCTTCTCAAGCCTTTACTTTGAAATTACCAAGGTTGCGTATTTTGACCAAATATTTTACAGATTGTGGATAAATCATTAAATATAGTTTACTGGATGTTTGTTTTTTATTGTCAGAAGTTTACCTTTTCTTGAGTTCTAAAACATCATTCATGGTTTTTTGAGTTATTTTTCCTTTTAAAAACAAGGTTAAATAAAGAGAAAAGTTTGATTGCCACAAAAGAACAAATAAAATAATGAAAAAGTCTATTGAGACATTTTTTTGACCTAGCTATGTGAGAACTATTTTAAAAAGTACCATATAAATCTGCAACTTATTATTTAATGGATATGAGAAAAACCTTGGGTTCAGTTTCATTAAACAGTTTCCTTAAACGGGAACGTGGTTTGGAATGGTTGTTTATAAATATGCAGATGAATTTAAGCCCAATAAGTGTCAAGCATTAATGTTAATGCATGTTAATGAAGTGCTACTGCACTAAGCAGTGGATAGCCAGCCGAAACAGTGGAGATAGGATTTACCCCGAGGATCTCAATGAAACTGCCATGCAATGTAAACAGAAGGCATGGTTCCTATTGATTGGCAGGGATGTTGTTCACTATTGACACTTATTTCCTGGTATTCTATCAGATGCACAGTTAAACCAAGTTTTTGCTGTCTCCAGCCCTCCTGTTTTTTTCACTGAAGTAAATCAATTTTGAGGACAGAAATGAATACCCTTCTTTCTCAGATAGACAGCAGGATTCATAAGGGAATAATTACAAGTCTAATTCAGCTTTTTTAATGACATCAGCCCAACAATTCTTGGATTCAAAGTCCCGGATGAGTTCCTAAGCGTTTTAACTCCGAGCTTCTAGGCTGAAATAGTATGACTTTTAAATTTTGCTTTCATTGGAAGATCAAAGAATTGACTGCAATATTAATTAACTGTGTGCATTTCTGTTTGTGTAGCCTGCTGAAAAAAAATTGTGTATTTAATAGCATCCATTTGCTGGGTGAGATAAGGAAAGCTGGTGTGTTGGGCCTATAGGAGGAACTGACTGCAGGGCTGAGAAAAGCTTCTAGAAGTTGGTGATCCATGCATGTATTCTCTAGAAGATTTTTCTGTCAGATCTAATCTGATAATCCTGACACGAGCTTTTCTAATGGGCTGGATTCCAGATGGATTACTTAGTGTGACTTTGTTTTATCTTGTGCAGATTTTAAGCACATGAAGATTTTTTTATTTTCTACAAAAATTACAAACATGTAGTTGGGAATGTAGAGGGGAATGACATTTTTCTACATTGTTGCATTTTTCTCATTACTAATGTAATAGCATCCATAACTTCCCTTTTTGTAACCATACAATGAAGGAGTGCTGGTGCCCTATTTGTATGATTAAAAGCTGTACTCCTTTGGTCAAGGCAGGCCAGCCATCCCTTCTACCCATTTTCCAGTATAAAAAAGAAAATATATAAAGTTTAAATATAACCAGCATCCAAGATCATTTTATTTCTTGCCTTAACCCTTTATATGTATTGATGCTGTATGTCCACTGCTCTACCTCTCCTCAGACCCAGTCATTTCCTCACAGAGAAAAATCAGGTTGGTCAGACATGATTTACCCTTGGTTGGTCCATGCTGACCGTTCCCACCCAAATTCTCAATGTATTCAGAGATGTGCTTCTCACAAAGTGGAGTGAGGCTGACCAGCTGGCAACTCCCTATACTGTCCTTTAGGCCTTTTCTGAAGGCGGATGCAATGCTTGCCTTTCTGCAGCTGTTGGACATCTCTGATGGTCTCTATGACTTTTCAAAGATAAGAGAAAGAGGATGCATTATGATGGCAACCATTTCTCTCAACACCCCCGGATGCAGCCCATCTCTTATGTACTTACAGCAGCAGAACTAAACTGCTTGTATGCATCAAACAGAACACTGTCCTTGGTTTCCTCTTATTTTCCTCTTACTTGTACTGTAAGGGAAGGGAACGTCTGTGCCAATCACATACGAAGACAATACTCCTTGGTCTGGTTTGCTCAGAAATGGAACAAGAAGTCATGCAAAGCATTTGACACATTCTGGGGAGAGAGAGGCATGGTATTTTGCTGAGGAGGCAAAATACTGAAGGAAAGTGTGCCCCCTTCTACAAGTTCTTTTTTTAATGTAAAGGTATTATTTGTTTATTAAAAGAAGTGGTAGATCTCTGCCTGCTTGTTGAAGGCACTGCACCTGTACACCAGCTCTGGGTCAGGAGCTGGGCTCCAGCGGGAGCAGACTGTGCTTGCCTGCTGGCTGCCAGCGGCCGCTCTGATCCTGTTTCTGCGGGAACAAGTGTTGGATCAGCAAATGGGATGTATGTGAGAACAATAACACACGCAAATATTGATTTACTGGCTACCCGAGCTGTTTCTGTGGTTGCAAGCTGTCTGCCTTCAGCTGCATGCCTTACGCTGCCCGTAATGCACAGCTCTGCTGCCTTATCCTTGTTATTTGGAGAGGACTAAGGACTGTTTTAACACACAGCATGTGAGGAAGTGAATCCATGGAGTGCTACTGTGGGAGATGCTGGTCAGCCAGAGCGTAGTCCAACCTATTTCTTTCATTACCACTGGTGCTGTAACTGTGTATTCCATTTGTCAACTCTTCGCAAACTCAGGATGAGGACTGCCGTGGTGTCTGGCATTTCCCACAGGAGTGAGGAGCAGACAGCAAAAGGCTGCTATAGAGCTGGGGAAGAGGTGGTTATGTTGTAATTTTCCACCCTCTATCCCTTTATTTCTTAATCCCTTAAAAAACCCACAAACCTATCCCTTCATAATTAGTTCTGTGCACAAGGTTGAATTCAGCCTGTCTCAGTTTGGGCAAAAGGGGGTAGAAGCCTCAGTGATGATAGTAAAATTGTGTTCTGTGTAATTTTAGATGTCAGATTGAAAATCTGCTGATCATGGATAATTTTCAAATGTAAGTCCAGGCCTACAATTGCAGTGTTCCATGAATGTGGATTTAACTCTCATTACTATCTAGATAACGTCAGAATTTTTTGGTTTTGATCTTACTACACAAGATGTTAATCAACAACAAGATTCTTTTTAATTAACCCATTGCTAGATGGACTTTTAAAAAAAAAATCTAGGCAGCTTTTTGTTTTATATATCCCTAGACACTTTTGCATTTTTATGGTTTAATTACATTTAGAATAGAAGGAATTTTTACTTTCCAGGGGAAAGGGTTAAAACAGAGTTGGCACCTGAGAAAGGGAATTTAATATTATGCCTATCAAGCAGCCCTTGATAGTGATGAAAATGCCAGAATGCCTGACAGTGGTGTATTCTGTTGCCATCACTATCCCATTAGGGAACCTTTCCAGGGCTCAGTGAACTCCCGAGAGCTATATTTGTTTGCAGATTTTTCTTTTTTTTGTATGTATGCTTTTGTCCTTCCTTCCCTTCCTTTTTTAAATTTTTTTTTTTATTTGTGTCTTATTAATTACTCCCTGGATTCTGACTATACACCAGAGAACCTTTTGGCCTCTTCAATTTGTCCAGCTTCAAATCACCCCCATTGTCCAAACCAGCAGCTGGCTATTGATGTGGCGTGGAAAAACCTCAAGGAAGCAACCTCTCCTTGTGAGCACACCACAGGAACAACAAGTGTCACAGAGACCTTTAGGCTGTTTGCACAAGCTGGAAATGTTGCTTCTGCACTTTGGGATCCCTCTATGGGCTTGGTACCTTCTTCTGTTGCCCTCCAGCCTCTGCAACACTTTTATTGCAATGCGGTACTGAAATTACTGTTACTGTCAGAACTTGTTTCCTGCAGGTTTTTTTAAGGTTCCTGGGCACTATTAAGGCAGCTGTCAGACTCTTGTTGTACTGAAAATCTCCTTGCAAATAATGGAGATCTTGTGCTTTGTTTCAGTTGTCTGCTTTCCTTAAAAACCTGCTGTGTGTCAAAACTAAAGGAATCCTTTTTTCCCTCAACATGCTGATACTTCCTGGCAATTGTGAGCAGGACATAAACCCATTAAAAGCCTCGAATTACTTCTTAACCAATGTTTATACAATAGCTCAATACAAATTTTGTTTATACAATAGCATAACTCAAAACTGTGCTATTTTCATTTTGACAAATTTGTGTATGCTCTGGAAACCACAGGATTTGTGGGAGGAGGAGATTGCCTTGAAGAAGAATCCAGCATTAACTGGCCGTTGGTTACTGAGATGGTACACAAACCTCGGTGTCAGATTGGCTTTGTTTGTTTCTACAGGAGGTGTGGGCTGCTGAATGTTTTTTAAGGAATACTTTTCTCAGTTGCATACTTGCTTAGGGGTGGCCTCCTCCACCATAAGCACCTTATTCTTGCTAGTCATCCCTTCAGGCTCAGCGTGCTGGTGTAAGGCAAAACGAGAAAAGACATCGGCAGACCACAGCATGACGCACCTTATCAGCAGTGGCCAGCAAACGAGCTCAAATCAGCCTTAATTTGTAAAAAGCTTACTAAACTAGGACTAGGCTCCTCCGGAGACAAGTTGCCTCTTTCTCACCAGCTGAAATGATGAGATACACCAGGGGCTGCTGTCCTGGATCAATTGAATGTGCTGATGCCCCGACATTCTTTGCAGACTTCGGATGTATTTACTACTGAGGGTATATCTCCATATTGCTCTATTTGTACTGAGCCTCCTGGAAACCATATGTCTGTGACTCATGGGGCAGCGAGCCTGGGCTAATCAGCTATGTTGACAGGCAGGGTGTATTTTATTTGGCTTAACGCAACCTTAATGTGGTCGTGCAGTTTCCAGAATAGCTTGTGTGGATATGCCCATAATCAGAGCAGCTTAAAGTGACTCTGAATTTGTCTCTGTCCAGTTCAGACTGTGTGACCTTTAAAGAGACTGTGAAGCAATAGCTCTTCCTTTTTCCTCTCTGCCCCAAAGGCCAATCCAGGACATAGAGGTTTTGAAGGGACACATGAAAAATAGAGCCAAAGTAAACATCAGCAATGAAAGAGGAGAGGAAGAAACAGAAATAGCAATGGAAATCTGTCAGGTACAGAGAAGGCCCTTTTTGACATACTTTAATTCTTATAACACTTAGCATACATTTAGTTAAACCAGTAAAAACAGCCATTCTGACCCTGCATTTACAGTACACTCCTGCTGGGAAGATTATATTCAACATTGGAGCTATGGCAAATCAGAATTGTTTTGTAGGAATAAAGGTATTTTTTTAAACTCTGATACATCTTACTACTTGTTCTCAACCAAGTTCACGTATTAAATGGAAAAAGGCAGTGTGAGCACACTGCAGGTATGCTACAAAGTTGTCTCGATGACTGACCCTCCCTATTTGGCTGGCTACTTTCTGAGAGCGTGTTGAACACATGCTCTGCTGCCGTTTCAAGGCCCCATGAGAGGAAGGAGCTGATTGAAAGCTCTCAGTTATGCTGAAGTGGGTGGCCAAAGTGCTGGAATAGAACAGGTGCTATGAACCCACTGAACTTTGTTGTTTATAAATTATTTTGCATGCCATCTGGAACAAGGATGGTGCCACAGTGTATAAAAGCTGTAGCTGAGGTTCAAGTTGAGCAGCGAGTGTGAAATATTATTAAGTGATTATCAGATTTTAAAGGCTTCTCTAAATGGCTTAAAAACAGATTCTCAGGTTAGAGAGGTTTTAACTGAAACACACTGCTAGCTTTTCTTTCCTTGCAGTGTGTTTATCTAAGTCACATTTGGGTCTCCCATTAAGTCCTTACCAATACCCAAGAATATTCCTGTGATTGAGTCTAGGACAAAATATCTGTTAGATAAGAGATAAGAACACCACCTCCATGGGCAGGAGGTGGTACTGCTGTCCCTGACAAAATATTCCTCAGAAAACCTTCCTCATGTTGCAGGGGTGGTGTTAAATGTGAGATTTTTTATGTTTCAGGTAGAATGAAGCTACTCAGTACATGAGCCCATTTCCCAAATCTTGCTAAAGCAATCTAATGATTCCCGTTGGGACAAGCGCACAAGGACCATGCAACATGGCCAGTCTGTAGTTGGCCTTCTGCTTGCTTGACTTGCTCTGTCTTTTATGGACTTTTTCCTTGGTAGCAGAATGGTGTCCATAGGTGCCACTGTAGCTGCACAAGTCTGGGCTGGATGAGGAGACTAGGCTATTTTTAGGAAACCTAAAGAAGTGTCGTTTTGTTGTCCCCAGCTATGGCCTCACCTGGATCCACAAGACTGGCAATCTTTGAACTTTCCCACTTTCTGATATGAGTATGAGGGGGTTTTACCACTTTTCTTAGTGAATGCCTATTTAAAAAAGGCATAGGGCAACTGTGCTGTGGTGGTGACTCATGTCTTTACTGTGTGAGCAAGCGGGGATGTAGCTGAAATGGCTGAATACGTGGGATGCTCAACATATGCCGGCTGGGCATATAATGGGAAATGTCACAGGAGAGAGACTGCAACACACAAGCCTGGTTTGTACATGGACCTGATAGTGTGCTGACACACACCTTTTTAGTCAGGTGCATTGCAGCTTAAGCTCTTTCTGGAAAGTTGGTAGTGAAGGCAAAGAAAATTGAAAGTCTTATAGATATTGGGCAGGTATAAAACATGGATTGACAACTGGAGCAGATATTAATAACAAAAATACAATACACTTGCATAATTTTTGTAGGAGTACCTTTCTCTTCCATTGAACTAGGCAGAAGACTTGTTAATGTGAAGCAGGTGGCTATGATTGCAAAGCAGCAATAAAGGAGGTTTTCTGGTCAATTTTTTTATAATGCTGAACAAGCAGTTTCCTGATATGACTCTATACCTCATTAGCTGGCATTATATACAAGGAATTAAATATAACTTGCCTTGCCTTGTGCTGGCTGGTTGAAATGCAGTCTCAAAATTTGATGCCGTTGCTTGAATTAATGGTGTTTGTACTTTGAGTGTGTGACAACTTCAATATGTTCTTATTACAGCTTTAACATATTAATAACCTATGAAAAGGTTACTAAAGTATTATAGATACTTTTCAGACTTCAGCTTCTACTTTCCTCTGAAAACTTATATTTGTGTGCAGAGTTTTCTGTTCTGCATGAGATGCTAAGGAAAAGATGGGAACATTAAACTCAGAACTATTAAAATCAATGGAAACCTGGGTTTCTGAGAACTGATGTGGATCAACACATGAGTTCTGACTGCTACCTGTAGACCTACAAAACAGGGTATGTGTGCATGTGTCTACTTTCTAGCCTCCCCAGCTATTTCTTTTTTCCCCATATGAGCGTAATTTTCAAGTGTCTAATGCTGTGGAACTCCTTCTGCAGCCTTCTGCTCCATCAAGACACTAAATAGGTCTGACTTGCACATAAAGTTATTTTCACAAAATCTGGGGGAACTTACTAGCTTTGAGACTCTGGGTCCTTTGTCAAATGTGTCTGAATTTAGTCAAAAGGTTCAAAAATTGCTGAAAACATGGGCAGACAGTGTCCATATGTGCACACAGGTAATGAACCCATAGGCCTTGCACTTGCAGGAACACATGTACCTAGTGCTGCATGTGCTTTTTTGACTCTGTACAGTTGATGAAATTCCACCAGGTCTGAAAATTAAATCCCACTTCAAGAAATAATTGATTTGCCTTCGTTCTTTATTTTTTTTTCCCCAGGCATGTTATTTGTTTATTTATTTTGCTTCTCTCTAATCCATCCTTATAAGTGGTAAAAGAGAAATGCTGACACACTCCTGCCTCTGCCATTACCAGTGGTGCTACTCTAAAAGTATCTAATGATTTTAATGAATTTGTGCCTGAAAGTTGAACACTGAAGCTGATTTGAAAGCATTCAACAGTGAAAAAAGGAGAGGCCTCTATTGATATCTAGTCAAAAGTGAAGACTTAGCTGTAATTATTTACAAATCAATTAATGGACCTTTCCTCTAACACCCTATCAGTCAAAGACTGGCTAAGAGCAGAGGAGAGCATTGATAAGAATACACCATGAAACAAAATCAATTGTTTTTTCTCATTCTGACAGAAGTGAGCTGTACACGTGGATTAACCCAGAATGCAACAGGAAAATGTCCACAGGCTAGAAGATAACCTAATTTTTTAAAATCAACATTGTCATAAGAATCTTTCATAACTGATGGTGAGATTAGAATTTATCTAGCAGCCCAGTGGTAAGAATCAAAACAGCTTCTGGTGCAGTATCGCAAACTCTTTAAAGCTAGGTTAGCTTCCTCAGCTCTGGAATCTGTCCTTCATGTCAGCTAATTTAAAGGAAGTAGATATACAGCATGAACTTGGAGGTCATGCTTTTATGAATGAGGTCATATTATCATATGCAGTTCTTGATAACTGTCGGTTCATGTATATTTCTGATTCTGTAAGACAGGCACCAATATTTTTTCTCTTATCTTTTTGATAAAAAGGTTTTTTTAATTAGTGTGTTCTTGTATACAAAATCTTTTGTTCATACTTGTTTGTCTGCATGTGAAGTTGTGATGTTATTCAGACTGTAATCCTGGTTGTAGTATGATTCTGCAAGCCCCCCCCCCCAAAATCTTAATATTTCCTCAAAATGGCTAATGAAAAAAGTCTGAAACATTTCTGTAATTATTAGTATAGCACTAAGATACTATTGCGATGATTTAATTAAATGACGAAATTTAAGACTACTAGTTTTAGAAAATATTAGTTCTTTGTGTGGGAGGACAATATGAAATTTTCAAGAAATTTTCAGTCAAGATTTTTTTCTCTTTGCACTTAACTCAGTAAGTGCTCTAATTTCTGCGTCCAGTTGGGCAGTACATATTTCACAGCCTTATGATTAGCATTACTTCATTCCACTCAAGCATTCCTCATCAGTATGCTCCAGCTTAAGCTCCTCAAATGGAGCCTTCCCCAAGCTGCTTTTGGGAAATCCTTGTGAAAGAGACCACTATGCTCATTCTGCCCTTTCTCTCCATCCCTCTGACATGTTTTGTTGTTCCTAGCTGTAATACGCTTTTCTACATTTCTGCAGGTTATTTTGCAAATCATCCAAGGACTGCAGCAGTTGCTCTGCTTGTCTATTCCATTCATTTTTCAGCCTAAGATAACTCTAAAAATTGTATCTCCTGAGATTTAGTGCAATAACTCTTCCTCACCCATTAGTAAAAATAGGCACTGGTGAGTACAAGGGCAGGAATACCTGAGAATTATTTAAATAAGCAGCAGGACAAACCTTAAAGCAAAACCCAAACAAAAAATATTAATCAAAATCAGGATTATCAGTAATGTTTTGTGACCAAGACCAAAGGTCAGCACAGTAACCTTTCAGTAATGCATCGTGCAGTCATGCAAAAGACATGGTTTCTGTTCCCAGGCTTAGTTTGAACAAACTTGTGTGGTTTGTTTAACCTCTACAGAGAGAAAGCTTTGCATTGCTCATTGATTTCAAGGGTGACCGTACAGATGGAAGTATGTGCCCTTTTAGTCCTGAATTGGCACAACAATTCTTGGGAGAACAAGTTTTTAGGGACTTTTAAGTGCTAGAAGTATGCAATGAATGTTAGAAAGAAAGATATGGAGCTCTATCTTTTAAAACATTTTAATGCTGTAAACCCTTGAGAAGGCTAGAGGTGTATGTAGTGAGTCTGACAACTCCATGCTGAACATACAGGATTCCCAAAGAAGCCTGCAATGCTTCAAGGGGCTCTGTCTGTACCAACAGACATGCTTAAGTTTTCAAGCTACTTAAAAGAAAAGGATTTTCAGGGGGAAAAAAATAAATATATTAAAAGAATAGTTAGGGAAGCTGTAGTTGCCCTGGAAACTATAACTCTGATATTAATTAACGTGGCAGTTGCTTTTAGCTGCTGACCTCTTAATGTTTCCCTCTACTTATTTGCAGTAATAATTTAAAATTTCTATAATCTCTGCTTCGACTTTATTTCATATTTATTTATCTGTGACGGTTTTGTTCCCATCCTCACTATGTTGTTCAAGGACAGATTTTCCCCCTTCTTTTCCCGACATATTTATTTCTCTTCTAGTGGGGCAGAGTAAAAGGGGCAGATGAGGAATTGCAGAACAGAAGTCAATATCCTAGCATCTTCCCTGGAATAAATTCTTTCTAAGAAAACTGTTGTCTTGTCTGCAAGAGCAAGAACCCCTCATTTAAACTTATTATACTTCTCATATATCAGAATCACACAGTGATGTAGACAAGTAGTAACATGAAAAAAAGCAAAATAACAGTTGTTTCCAGCTCATTTGACAAAAACTATTTTTTTTTCAACATCAAAAGAACTTTGTGTATGGTTTCTGACATATGTCATAACCTTGGCATTGGTTCAGAAGCACACTAACATTAGTTGGGATTGGGACATGTTTTCTGTTCTTTCTCCTTAAGATTTGGCTTATGGTCATGGACTGACATACCCATTTTAACGCTTTTTACAATATGTTTTCTAAGCAAGAACCAATTCTCTTCTGGGAAAATTTGACATTCGGTGAAAACAAGGTGAGTAGAGAAAAACAAGATGAAAGTACAAATTTAACTTCAAATCACTGCCTGCCACCATCTTGAACTATTTTTTTCACTTACCTTTGGGAGAGGAGCAATTAGAAATAGCACAGCAGCAGTAATCTGCAGCGACTATCTTGTATGGTAGAATTTTCCTTGGAGGTATACATGTTCTAGGTGACTTACTTCTTGCAGCTTAAAAATATGTTATTCTTCAAATATTTAATCCTCTTTTGCCTGTTGCTTCATAGTAAATATTGTGGGAAAAAACCTTGTGCCACTGCAAAAGAATTCTTTTGAAGTATGTTTTCAAGTCTTTCTACTTATCAACTGTTCCTCTTTTTTCTGTGATTTCTAAAACACAAATTATAGGAAGGATGCTCTTACTGGCTACTTCAGGTATTATATGTAGCTGTTGTTTCTTAGTGCAAATTTAATCATCTTAAGTCAGTGGAGAAAGGTCTTTTTCATTGGTTTTAATTGAGGTTAAAATAGCCTCAAAATAAATGGTATAAGTACTTAAGTACTAAAAGCAATTTCAAAGTCCGAAAAGGAAGTCTCCCAAATACATCTGTATGGAACAGAGTGTTATTTAGTCAAGTGCAACAGTCTTCCTTTTTCTGAAGCAAATCTTATTTACGGATGGTTTTCTTTAATTTTTTCTAATTTAAATCTGTTTTATGATAAAGACCTTCTATTTACACTGCACTTATACAAAGTCATAGAACCCCAGAAGGGAAGGGACCTTGAAAAATCATCTGGTCCAACCTTTCATGAGAAAGGAAGGTGACATTATCTAGCATCCTGTTCACTTGCATTTTGAAAACCTCCAGCAATGTGGGCTCTGTCATGTCCCTGGGGAGGTTGTACCAGTGAATGATTCTTCTTGCTATAAAAAGCTAATTTCTTATGTCTAGGAGCAAGACACTGATAGCTAATGTTGAATTTGTGTTTTGAGGAGATTTGGTTGTATATTAGAAAAAGGTTCTTCACCCAGAGCATGTTGAGCACTGGAACAGGCTCCCCAGGGCAGTTGGTCACAGCACCAAGCCTGACAGAGTTCAAGAAGTGTTTGGATGATACTCCCGGACACATGGTTTGACTCTTGGGAATGGTCCTGTGCAGGGCCAGGAGCTGGACTCCATGATCTTTGTGGGTCCCTTCCAGCTCAGCATATTCTGTGATGCTGCTAGACCTTTGTGTGTGTAGGAGAGAGATGGAGGAATTTCAGTGGAAGAGTTTTGTTAAGGAGGGTTTCTTCTTTTTTTTGAGTGAAAATAAAAAATGTGAAGACCAAATCTAAATCTACCTTTGTTGCTTCAAAAATAGTTGGACTGAGAAAGTTCTGCCTTGGCTTCACTCAGTGTGAAATTAATCCTTAAGGTTTCAACCTCCAAAGTATTAAACAGTCGGACATCAAAAGTGTGTGTATATGGGGCACATTTAGATGTACTTTAAATCTGTATCCTTCTGACGCATGTCATGACAACATCAAACTCAGATGATCAGATGGCTCTCTGTGGCTCAAAGAAGTACAGTTGGCATCTGCAAGAGAACAGTGTTCTTTGGTAATAATTATTTTCCCTGGCATTTTCCTCAAATTACTAAGAGAGTGTAAAACTTAAAAAAAAACCTCCAAAAAGCATCTCTACCAACAATCATCTTATTCCATATTTGAGCAGCTAATTAAAGTATTTTGGTACCCAAATTTGTAGACAAAGTCAATATTTGGGGATCTCCAGAGGTCCCTTTCAACCCTAACAATTATGTGACTTTTTAATTTCTGTTTATTTCTGATGCAAAGGATACTGGGAATCCAGACACTGGTATTGATCACTTTAATTTGCTGTCCATGCATCAGGCCACCTTTTGACAGACTTCTAATTTTATAGATTTAGATCTGTGCTTGCTCAAACTCCTTGGTTTGTCAAGAACATTAAACATTTTTGTAAATAATGGTAATTCACATTGAACACTCCGGAGATTCAGCATCTTGATTTAACAGCCCAGGGAAGAAATATCGCTGGCAGCAGATCGGAAAGACTTGCAGCTTAAATACCATACAAGTACAAACTTGTATTGGGTGATGGTAACACCTTTTCTTTTCTAGAAAATGAATTAAGGAGGAAAAGTCTTAACTATTATGTAGCTTAAAAAACCACGACACAAATGATTAAGAATACCTAGTACTTTATGAAATCTCTGAAAAACTGTATTATGTTTAACATTTCAATATTCATGTAAAAGCATCGTCTAGCATAAGGATAGTTTCAACACAAGGGGAACCAACTTTCTTTTTCCTCCAAAAAAAATCTCTGATGGTGTGTGTAGTTCATACAATGTTGCTACTAGTGATAGAAAAATTGCTTTGCTTTACCTGAAATCCATTTAGACAAGGTCAGCTCTAGATCTTAGCTTCATCTTGACTGCTCAGCTCCACTCAGTAACAGAGACACTAATACAGATGTAGGAGATGGGAACAGAGCACAAGTTTCTGGAAAAAAAGGAAAAAAAATACCATGTGAGGGGAAAAAAAAGGTAGAAACTGAAGACAAAGTAGAAAGTAAATAAGGACTATGGAGAAGGTGCATGAAGGAATAAAGGAAAGGGCAAAAATTAAATTTAAAAGTTCTGGTAAAGTATACCATGGGCTGCTTGTCATTTGGGGTCAGAGGAGTGTTTAAGTTGCTTATATATGGACTAGTAGGCAATGTTATGAACTCTAATGTCTTGAAAAGTGGAATTGAATGAAGAAACATAGAATAGATCTTTGAGTTCAGGAAAGTGTTACAAACTCAAAATAGTTTAAGGATTACAGATTCTCAAACTTGATGACATGTATATAAATGTCACTTCACAGAATTTGTATAGCAATCCCAATTGTCATTATTACACATTTAGTGCAATGGTGGCATTTGTTATGTAAGATTATTCTACGTTGTTGCACTGTCAAAATATAAGACAAATGTGACAATGTTTACTTACAACCGTGCAATGTGTTTTCACCCCACAGGACCCACGAAAGCAGGTCGAAGGATATGAATGTTAAAATAACAGGAGGAAAGGAGCCAGCCCAGAGCTAGTATTTTAACTGTGGCTGTGGGTATACAAACAAATTAGTGTGGGGTGAGCTCATTGTAAATTCATAGTGTTGGTTACTGCCTCAGTACATACTTTTGACCTATGGTTAATGTGAAGTAGCATGAGGTAGTTCCCATGCACCAGAAATGCATATCTGGGGAATTCCCCAGAGCACCTGCTGGCCTGTGAATTCACTAGCTACTCTACCTTGTGCTTGTGCTCTCATCATGGCAGATAGAAAAATCAACCTGGCATTCCAGTATGTTGTATGAATTGAATGAGTGAATATGTTTCAAATTATGTCTTACCTGATAAAAACATAGTTCTGTCATGACTGTACCATTCTGTTTTATTTTTTAAAATCGTGAATCAACACTAAACTTCAAATGCAAAATAGGCAATAAGGTTGGTTGGTATATGCTCGCCTGTCAAAAACTGGTTAATCTGGCTTTGGTCTAGCTCTTATTTTGTGCCCAGAAGTAACTTTGCAGACATAAATTAAAGCATGCAAATACCTGTTTGATCTGAGACTGCAGTAGGCAATTTTGAATCTTCTCTGTAACTATTTCCTTGAGGTGAGGAATGAAAGAGGAGAGGGGTTTAGAAAGTAAGCAGTTAGTGTTCTATATTATACAATGACACTGTGCCAGTGTAATTTTAGGATCAATCCCTGCATTCAGAAAATTGATTCACATTGTTAGCTGGGCCTGCATAAAGGTCACGATCAGAAGATCTCTTATTTCATCTCTGAACAAGTAGATCATGTTGCCTCACGACTTTCAGAGTTTTCTGTCCCTTCTGACAGTTTACCTGGGGATTCCCAGAGATGAATACCACTGGTGGTGTGATCTAGTTACCTAAAGTGAATTGAAAAGTCTTAAATGCAATCATTGTACGTTTTTGACAAATGTCATTATTTAAATAATAAAGGCACGAAGGAATAAACTTTCAAAGCATTGCCTGGAGGATTGGCTGTATTTCTTTCTTTGTAGTGAGAAGAGTAGTACATTTTAGACTCTGTCCTGTATTTGAAAGAGCTCAGTAGATGAGATCTGAGGGCCTTTGAGTTTAGAAAACTTTGTTTTAGGAGGTCCAGGTTGAACTTTAAAAGCTGTGTATAGCCCTCAAAGCCTGGCCTGCATATTCACTTTTCTTGTCATTTCAAGGTGAGAAGAACATTTTTTGGCTCGCAGGCGTTTCATTAATGTTGAAGAGAAATCACGAGAACAATCAGCTCTCATGATGGTTTGAACTTCTTTTGGTAACAATTCATGTAAATAGGTGTGCATATGCAAGCTAGACATAGCTTTAGGGCTGCTGTTAAATTGTCAGTGTATATGCCAGTTGCATTAAAATTGGACAGCTATGACTTATGCACATCATTATTAGTTGTAGGAGTACACTTACTCTTTCTGGAAGTAAGAGCTAGATGTCTGGTGGGTGCACTGTGAGTTTGGATTTGGAGGTGGGGGGAAGTCATAGAAAACCAACCCTCTTTATTTCTTATGAATGGTTTTCAGCTCAGGATTGTTCTTAAATTATTATGCAAACAACTATGCAATGTCTCTTCACCAGCTGTGTTAGCTGCTCTCTTTGAAGCAGGTGTGCCATGCAAGTCTGTCAGATAGAGAATCACGGAACAATTTGGGTTGAAAGGAACCTTAAAGATTATCTAATCCCAACTGTCCTGTCTTGAGCAGTGACACCTTCCAGTAGACCAGATTGCTCAACACGATGGGGTATCAACAGCTTCTCTGGCCGCTGTTTCAGTGCCTCACCATTCCTACAATAAAGAAATTCTTCCTAATACATTATCTAAACCTAATCTGTACGTCAGTGAACTCTCTTGGTGTGCCCTTGCCTGATTAGTAGTGATACTTGCTACTGTCTCTTTTCATTTGGTTTAAAGCAGAACTACTGTAATGCAGGCCCTCTTCATTTCAGAAGACAGAAATACAAAATAAGCTGAGCCTCATTTGCCTGAATATAGAGGACCACAGGAAAGTAGAATATTTCTCTGCCCAACACATCAAGAGCAAGACCTACTTGCAAATTGCTAAAGGAATCAAGGGCTTCCCAGGTGAAGGCTGTTGGGTATTAAGGAATCTCTGGTGAGTGGCCATGGCTGATGAGATAAAAACTAAACTTTACTTGATCGCTGTTAGCAATGAATGACAGAACTCAGACATGCCAAGGTTGTGGGTTCAATTCCCACATGGGCTATTCACTCAAGGGTTAGACTTGATGATCTTTGTGGGCCCCTTCCAACTCAGAATATTCTGTGAATATCTTGTATAATGTGGTTACCCAGCTATGAGTCTGGCTGAGCTGGTTACAGTCTGCTGGCTGGTACCCGGTGCAATGAACCGTGTTGATTCTGTTGCACTTTTGGCTGGCAGTGGAAGAAGTGAGAAGTTCAGCTAGAGACATGGTTTCTAGCAGTAGGAATGCTTTGCTCATGCTGACTGCTAAGGGTGCTGGGGTGTCACATCTCAGAAACTTTAGCAACAGTTTTCTATCAAGCAATGGAGTAATAGCTTTCTATCAAGCACTGAGGCAGGCAGTGATGCTACGTGGGACAGTTAAGCTGCTGTAAATCACAGTGCCAGACTTACAGAGGTCAGCGATAGCTGGGGCATGAGGAAATCATGGCTTTGTGTCCTTTCCTTCAGAAGAGCCACAAAGTACTCGTGGCGTGATGTAAGCAAACCCTGTCTGTACGTAAATGTCGACAGTGCACGTACGGCATGGAGAAACTACTATTGAATGAGGCGTTGAAGAACATCTATTGGTTGCACAAAATATACATGTTTAAGCAGCAGTCATGGTCATTTGTCCCTGTGATCCTTACAGTAGAATTGTAAATTTCATAGCATCTTAAGAAAATTTTCTGCTCACATTTATGCATCTAAGCTATTTTTAAGGTAGTGTGTGTGGAATTACACAGTGACTTAATCTGGGGATAGGAAACAGATCCAATACAGCAGGCTGGGAGGGAAGTGGAGAGTCACTGTTGTTCCCAATGAGGGGAAAGGGAGCTCATTTATGGTGGTTGCAAGCAGTGCTGCTGCTGGGGAATATGCAGGAAGGTGACAGTGCATGAAAAGGGCTGAGGAGTCAGGAACCCTTCCCCAGGGGTGTTAGCAGAGATGAAAAGACAGCATGGAGGTAGAAAGAAAAGACTGAAAGAAGCAAAACAGGGTGGGGAAAAAAAAATGGTGGAATAGGCTTCCCTGCTCAAAGGATGGGCATGAAGGTGTGGAGACACTTGCTGGGCACACATGGGAGCCCTGGTGAAGAGTTGCATCATGCTCATAAACCACAAGTCTCATCAAAATGCAGAACTTCGTAAATAAATACCCTGCTGTGAATAGATGTTATTTAGTGTCAGTAGTGACATGAGAGGCTGCTGCAGTTCGGTGTCTTCAGGGATCATAGTGTTTTAGCCCCTTTTGAAAATGGTGGCCGAGCTATTCATGCCAAGCCTTTGCCTTCTCCTAATGTTCTCAGGCCCACTTTTGCTTCCAACAGCAATCAGTGCACCATGGTGTGGCTTTGAGCTACAGAGGAAAAGCCCAGCTCTGTTTGTTTGCTACAGCTAGAATTCAGCACCACCCCCAGTGTGAGCGTTTCTTGGATGGGCATAGTCACATGTTCCCTACAAAGGCTGTGAGGAGGTTGATTGTGCCTGGAAGAAGTGTGGTAGATGTTTCTATTCGGAAGTAAGTGGATGAAGATTGTGTGTAAAGTCAGTACGCTTGGTTTTGGTGCCAGTGAAACGTGTAATGCTACAGATGAGTTCTTTGACTGTTCTTGCAAGGTGTGGATAGTAGGATTTTAAGAAAATATGAATTAAAATAGATGCTTTAGCAGTGCTTTCAAATGCATTAAGTCTTTGTACTTACTTGCTGAAAATCTGTGTTACAGAGAATCGGTAAGAAAGGTGTTGAAATCCTTGGGAATAAACAAGTAAAAGACAGTCTAGGTGAACATAGCCCTGTGTTTAAATCAGAGGTTGTTTATTGCGAGGTTATATCCTCAAAGCAGCTGCTCACAATAGCTTGTTGTACCAGTTCTACAAGACTTTCTGAAAGAAAAATCAAGATATGAAGCTTTCTGTTAGCTTGCCAAATGTTTGTTTCACACAAGAGCCCTGCATCTTTACACCTTGTTCTGGGAGTCCCTTTGCTCTGAGAAGGGGTTCTCATTCTCTCTTGATCAGGAATAAATTCCATTTAAATCCAAAATAAAGGCGAAATTCCCCCTCCCCCCCTTTCAGAAGCTGGGAGTTAGGAGGAAGGGAGAAATGCTAGAAATTGAGAGTTAAGAGTGGGCTTTAGAGCACATGTTTAGCTATAATTGTTCTTACACACTCATGTATCTCTATCCTTTTATTAGCAGCCCTCCATGAAATGTGGAGATTAGCACTAATCATGCGGAAGTGATAAAAAATTCAAGCAGTGACAATAGGAAGTGTCAGACAGTAATGGAATAAGTATGACAAAATTACAAAGACAGCAGCTATTCATTAATAAATTAGAAACTCGTAGGGTTTTTTAAAACTTAAGGTGTTTAATTTGGAAATGATATTCTTCTGGATGCAACTTTATAATTTCCCTTTCACCATGTTTGGTGGGTAAAAAGTAATCCCTTTTTAATCATAGACCAAGTCATGTGTTAATACTCCCCACTGCATATTCAGAAGTAAATTTAGTATGAAGAATTGAAGCCATAAACACCTCCAAGAGGCAGGTGGACACCTACAATAATTACCCCTAGACACGGAGCTATGACAACGGGGTAAGAAAGAGAGCGCAGAGCAAGTCCTGGCATACAGTGCCTTTCTCATGCTCTCTGCTTACTGAAAACAGTAGTGTCATACATGAGGTAGCCAAAACATGATGTAAGAAAGGTTGAGCTAAATCATATGTCATGGTTGGGTAATTTTGGTGGTGTTACTGGGAGATTTGGGGTGGTTCTTCCTTGATGTGCAGCCCAGCTCAGCTCTGTACCTCAGTGTACAGTGCTCTGCATGGAATTCCCTGGCATGGGGCTGTGACTCAGTGTTTGGCAGGGGATAACCCCACCTCCCCCTTCTTTTCAGGCCACTGCACACAGAACACCACCCAGATCTCTGTGTTCATGTTTTCCATTTAAAAGCACTCAGGGCCACCCAGTGCTTTGAGTGAGCAGCTGTAGTACTGGGTCTTATATTGGCCAGAGTGAGACATGTTCTCAGTTATCCACATTAAATATGGGTGGCCTCGAGTCCCTCAGGAAAGTGCACTTTCTCACTTTGGAGGTGGCACTTATTGACTGCCTTTCCAGCTTTGCTGCCTGAATACTTTTCTTCTGCTTCCTGTGTCTGCAAATTTGTGTGTGTTCAATGGTCTTGAAAAACCTCACGTGGGGGAAAAACTTTTGAATCTGCTGCTCTAGTATAGAGAGACCAGTTTAATGAGAAACATTTCTCTTTAAAAAAATTTTATTAAATAAAGTCCCTTGTTCCTTCCTCCAGCCCTTTCCCCTTTTGCTCCCTCCTCTTTCCCAACTAGGGACTACAGGTGGCTTTTGTACATAATACATATTTTCTGATCAGCCCTCTGAAGGCTAAGTCCCCTGTTCTTCCATACAAGAATGTCACTTCTTTTTTATGAACTGAGCTTATTAACCTGCCTTTCACTTTGTGTATATTGTAATTACAATGTATGAAGAATTTGACTTGCAGCCCCTTCTGGGGCAGTTGTGGGGTCTGCCTTAGCAACATGTATCAAAAGCACACTGAAAAATTTTTTTTTTTTTTTTAAAGAAGCCTTGGGTCATTTCACAACCTATTGTGCAGCCATGGCAGGTACTAGTGTAGACCTCTGGCAGGAAATGCAAAGAATGAGCTCAGATCACAGTCAGCTCTAGCAAAGTCAACACATTCCTGGTCTCCAAATAGCTATTTTATTAGGCAATGGTTTAAATATTCTTCCCCTCCTTTATTGGAAAATTGGTGAAGAAAGTAAAGGGAAGTAACATCATTTGTGACCCTAATTGAAATATTACTAGAGCAAAGTGAGAGTTTTTGTTGTTCTGTGTAACCCAGGAAGGCAAATGTGGTGGGAGACCAGGTAGGTTGCTAGATTTTAGAAATTTGAGATAACCAACTTGTGGATGATAATTTGCCAGCAGTATTTGCAGGGGGCTTTACTTCTGTGGTGTGTTTGGCTTGCTTTTAGGTTTTGTTTTGGTTTTTTTTGTTTTGTTTGTTTGTTTGTTTGGGGGTTTGGGGGTTTTGTGTTTTTGTTTTTTTTGTTTTGGTTTTTTGTTTTGGGTTTTTGTTTTTGTTTGTTTGGGTTTTTTTGGTTTTTTTTTTTTTGCTTGGGGGTTTTGTGGATATTTTTCTAATTTATTTTTAAATGTCAAGCTATCTTTCTGTTATGATGAGATATGACTCTTAGTTTTTATTTTCTCTGTACTAACTTTGTAGACATTTTCTATGGAGGAAAATACTGGAAGAACAATCTATGTGTATTATATGGCTGAATCCTCCTCCAGTGCAAATAAGGAGTTGGTAGAATTATTATACACACCATAATTTTTAAGCAAGTTTTATCCTTGATAGCTGTGTCTGTGATACCAGACAGATCAGAAGTTGATAATTTCCACTATTTTAATTTAATTATTCAGAAATGTGGTTGTTGGGGTTTTTCTCTCTTTTTTTTTTTTTTTTGACCTATCTGATTATCTCTGTTTCTGCCTCTTTACATTGCATTGCCCACAGTATGCTTTTTGTAACCCAGAATTCCTAAACTGAATGGTAAGGCTCAGTGTATTTGCCATTGTAATCTCCGTATTGCCCTACTTTTAATCTCCCCATCATCAAGATTTTAAAAGCAAGACTGATGTTTTGTTGACAAGGGAGTGGAAAAGAAGACATATATATGATATATAGACTCCAGAATGGCCTGTCTATATGTATAAAGTGCTAATTCATTTACTTTTCGGGGTCAGCATTAGAGGAGGTCTGGGTGGGTGCTGATTTCTTATCAACATCCTCTGGCCTTTGCTTCACTCTGTGGCTGAGGGTATTGTGAGGCAATGCAAAATTTAATGGGGGATGTTTGCCTTTTCTGTAGGAGGCTGAACGTGGTCTTTTGCAATGCCTGTGTCTTCCCAGATGCAACAAACCCAAGATTGGTGAGTGGCTCTGGACCGGCCTGTCATTTCAGTCGAGTTGTGTCTTTGCACTCAAACAGTTTCTAGTATGTGCCTTAATTAATTAAATAGTATAATGTGTCCAAAGGAATCTCCTCCTCCTCTTTCCTTGGAGAGTGGCTCACTCAGATGATTTTTCATTTAAAAACCCCAGTAAGACTGTTCTTTTGATGCTATTCTTTTTCTTTCCCTTGTGCAGGGTAAGGCAGCTTCATTACAAAGGCAGTGTAGCCAGGCAATTTCTTATAGCTGTGGGTAAATAGCGGGACCTTTGAGCCGAGCCATTCCAGATGACCTAGGATGAATCAGGCTGCATTCCTAGCAAGGGCACCCCTTTTTCTAAACAGATGAAAAGCTGCCTTTTAAGCACACCCACTTATAACTTGTTTGGGTGCAGATGTTTTGCAGTGTTGGTTTTTGCTATGCTGAGAATATAGCATAAGGTTAACAAAATATTTAAACTGTAACATAGTCACAGGCTGAGTGCACAAGGTTTACTTAAGGGAGGAGAGTGCTATTTATGGAAAGCATGTGGTTTGCTTCCTCCCCCCAAAGCAGGAATGTTTCTTTGGGGTTTGGCATGCTCTTCCATACAGTATGCAAAAGAAAGAGAGCAAGGTTTTTGGGAACTTTCCATACATTCATGTCCACTTTCTCAGCCCAGGTGTGGAAGTTTTCTGATTATTTTACGCATTCATATTTTATGTGCTAGGTTTTGAGCAGTATTTTTAATCTTTTACAATCAAATGATGCAATTTTCTCCCCTTTATAGTAGTGGTACATTGATAACCTGAATTAAGTGCAAATTATGGGAGGTGATGAGGGGAAAATGAGAAAAAGACATTACAGCTCTCACAAATGCTTCATTATACTAAACTGCCAATTTTAAAATTCATTTCATTGAGTTTCAAGTGAAATGTTTAAAGGAAGTGCGGATAACTGGAAAGGTTGCCACGCTGCTTAAAAAAATTTTTATGATGATATGAGATACTTGGTTGTCATTGTGTCAATTATGGCTCGTCAGGCAACATTAGTCTTTGATGTCTGGCATTTGTGGAAGACAGTTATATGAGAGAGTTAAAAAGCCCTGGAAAGTATGTTTGTTAGTGGCAGGGTTGAGTAAGATATTCAGCTCTGGCAAAAGATCCTTACAGTTCAATATTGGCAAGCAAGGAAAATACTTTTATGACTTGAGAAAATGTATCAGTTCTTTGCCTAATGTTGGAGAATGATTGATCCTGCAATGGCCAGCCCAAACAAGGTTCTTTCAGAATAGCAACTTGATGTGCAGTGTACAGTGTTGTAGGCTCTTGCACAAAATGCTGCATGCCTTAAATTTAGGAACCCATGCTTGTCTCCAAGGGATGCTCATCCATTTGAGCAGCATGTCTTGTGCAATGTGGGTTTTCTGCCCTTCCATGAGCTTAGGAAGCAATTAGCTATCAAATGCTATACCTATACTGGAGGTTTGAAACCCATAGATTTTTGTTCAAACCATTAAGCTCTTTCATCTAATGAAAATCACTTTCTTTTAAAAAGGAAAACATTAAAACAAACAATAACTATTTTTTTTCCTAATGACTTTTTTGATCCAAGAGCTTTCAGACTGCTTAGCCTTGCAACTTCAGATTTATTTTTTTTTTTTAAATTGCTTTGAAAAATCACAGGATGTTTCTGTGGTGAACATACATCTGTGCTGGCTTTCGCTGAGCTTTGGAAATAGGTCAGGAATTAAAGCACCGGCTTTGTGGTTCTGAGGAAAGCCCTTAAGAAACTCTCTCAGACATTAGAGGGTAAAGAGGGGTCACTGGAAATACTGTTTGACCATATATAGATGGCATGATCTCTCATCTACATGCTTGTACGACTATATACAACCACACAGACGAATGAGATGTTGAAAGTGATGCTCTTCCATGTTTGCTTAGAAAGAACAGATTGCTGCAGGAAAAAAAAGAGTTAGTCATGGGAAAACATTAGAGAGAAATGCTCTGCCTACTTGTGACGGTGGTAACTCCTTACATGCCTTAAGCTTGGCTACATGTCCTAAGCTTAGTCCTATTGTTTCGTGTATCTCTGTGAAAAAACCAACCCTGTGTGAGGCGTGCATTCACTGCGCAGTTGCATTGCCATGGAAACTGGCACCAAACCTCATTCACACATCGTGCCTGGCTAAGGATGGATGGAGGTCAGGCTTCTGATGGGCCACTGATGGATGGAGGTCGGGCACTGGCATCTATGCTGTGCTGCCCTGGGGTCTTTTGCAAACCCTCCTAAAAGGGACATAGTGAGAAGAAGGATGGTGTCTTGCAGAAGGGAAGAGGAAAAAGATTGTCCAGGCAGCAAAAGTGGCCAATGAAGGGTGAAAAATCAACCATTTTGCCCTGCTTTCAAATATTCCTGTTTTGCTGCAGTTTGTTAATTTAGCTTTTTTGATTTCAGAATAACACTGGAAATTAATAATTTCTGGAACACTAGTGGGAGATGGGTCTCAGTGGGGCAGCCCGGCAGAGCTCTACATCAGTGAGGTGTGCACTAAAGGAGCAGTGTGTGAAGCACAGAGGTGAAGATCTTGGCATAGGGGTTAAACCTGGACATAATTTCTGTAGGGTTTTCTGCAACATTAAAGAAAAAAAGTTCAAAGCCTTAGGCAAAAGAACCTACAAGCTAAAGAGAACTGAAATAAAGTAAAATCCAACCTTTGGGGTAAATGGAATTCCCCAATACTTGTCCATCCCTTCTTGATAGGAATATTATAGCAGGATTATAAAATATGAGACTTTTTCTTTACATCATAACAGGAGAAAAAAGGAAAAATGGGGTGGGAGGGGAGGTGTTTTTGTTTTTTTTTTTTTCTTCAAGACATTTTTCCTTTCCATTGGCATAAGAAACTTCTTCCATCTCTCCCTGTGTCCGTTATTTGCTAGACCTATGGGTGGCTTTTAAACAACCTTATCACAGTGTAGTTTTTGCTATCCTTAAATATTAATTTCCAGGCATGCCGTGTAGGCTGCTTGCCTTCGTGATGTGCACAGTATTTCACATCTTCTGTTCCCAGGTTAGGGAAAGCAGCTATTGCTTTCTGACCCCTCTTCTTCCCCTCTGCCCCCTTCCAGAGCCTCTGTGTGCACTGAGGATGCAGCACAGCTGGGTCAGCCCCCCAGTCTCTTAGTACTGCCTTCAGATGAAGGAAGCAAGTCACATTTCCAGATGCTGTTATGAGGTCCATTTTCTTTGTCGTGGACACTGCTGGGTATGTTTTACTGGCAAAAGGTTTGCATGGCTAAAGGGTTAGAAACCAGAGCATGATACAAACCTGGGATAATGCAACAAATCAGTGCAGCTTTAAAGGTTCTTCTCTCTCTCTGTACCTCCTGCTCTCTTTCCTGGGCTTGCTGAATCAAGCCAAGCTGGCTGGTATAGGTAAAATGAATATATTAACAAAATGTTTGCTATACATTTGTTTCTCCTCCTTCTGCTTTCCAAGCAACCTGTGGGGCCTGTGGGCAACATGCCATGCTGTCAAAATATTTTAAGCATTAAGCCATTTCTTTGGGAGTTGGTATTTATCTGAAACTATATGCACTTAATCTCTAAGTGCTGTAAATTTATTTTTTACCTTTTATTATATAAACATACTTTCAAATCTGGGACCTGCCTTGCATAAATGTGCAATAACACACTTAGTCTTGGCCCCTGAGAGGGTTTGACTGTAGTCAGGTGGTTGTTTAACAACTTACCAAGGGGAAATTGAGCTCCAGTGCAAGGTGAATGCCCGAGCTGACTGGGGGAGCTGTACTGTGGCTGCTGCTCTTTCCCTCCTGTGTGTTTCCTGCAGCAACTCTGCTCCATGCCTCTTCCTGCAGAGAACATGACAAGGACATAGTACATGGAGGCAGAAAGGGGAAAAGCAAAGCCTGTGCTGCTTATGCTGTTCCTTAGCAAAGCAAACTGATGTTTTCAGGAGGCTCTGTGCTTAATCACTTTGAAGTCAGGTACAATATGCTTGTTCTCATAACCTGGGATCCTTGGTGGCTTCATTTCAGATCCTGTATTTCTGTGAGAAACCAGGTGTATGTAACTCCTTTATCTCAGCATTCTCTGATGCGGGTTATGCCCATGGGGTGCAGCACATGCACATCTCAAGCTGTGGTCTCTTTGCTCTGTACTCCTTTGTGCCTCCTCTGCTTGCCCTCAGTTATGCCAGTAATGATAATATGAGGGTGATGACAGTCCTTCAGGATTCCTCATTGTGCATGTGTGCCAAAGCCTACCACAATTATCCATCCCCTATGATCCCAGGCAGCAGGGTGACATCATTGCCATGAAATCATTGAGCTGCAATACTGTGTGGGTTCAGCTCCAGCATATTCAAGCTGTGTGTGGCTTATTGTCACGTACGTGTATAATTGCTAACTGGGTCTTCAAGTGGTGGTGCCCTGAAAATGAGTTGCTGTCATTTTCTTTTTGATTAGTCTCCTCTAAGTGAAAAGAAGTCTTCCCTTGAGGAAGGTTTTTCTTCATGTATTTTGTTAGTGGATTCTTTCTTTGATTTATAAACTTACTTCCTTGCAGAGATCCTAGAAAAAAGAAGTGGACTGACAAAGATTAAATATTCTCACTAAATGTGAGGCTGACAATGTTCAAGTTCAAAAAAAAAAAACAAACTAAAAAAACTTAAAGCCAACCTTGTTTCTGGTCTTTTCTTGCAGCTTTTAAAATGTCACTGCCAAGAGAAATGACTGCAGTAGTGTATGAAGTTATGGAAAAAACAGAGCTGAATCTCTTTTATTATGTTGTTGTTAATATAATATCTAGTCCCCTCTTTTGAAAACGTAAGTCAGGGAAATGTGAGCATGGAAGTTCTGAAATAAACACCTGGACTCCTTTTAACATTTAAGTACTTGAATACATAAAGATTACCTTGATAGATATGTTTTGTTCATTAAATGAATCGGTGAAATTTGGCATGCTTCTTAAAGGGGCCTTTTGCCAGTCTTTTCCCATATTCTTAGCTCATGCCTTTGCATAATGATTTGATCCATAGTGGGCAGGAATAATTCAGCCCAACGATGAATAATGGTAGCATTTGTGGTCAACTGCTCATGACATTCTCATTTGAGCCTTTCTCTTTGGGAATTGCGTCTTCGAGTCATGAGATTTGCAGTAATGTCAGGAGCAAGAGCAGCACAGAGTCAGGCTGGATGAGGGAGAAAGGGGACACTTGTTTTACAGGGTCCACTCTGTGTGTGTGTGTGGGTAATTACAAAAAAAAAAAAAAAGCCTTGCTTGAAATACTGGTAGCTTTACAATCATCTCTTTGTGACACTCCCTCCACCCCCAAGTACTTATGTGTTTAAATCAATGTATGTCTGTGCACAAGACCCACTGGAATCTCAGTGAGGGAAAAACAACCTGTAGGAAATGAGGTGGTGTGAGTAGAGAAGGACAGGGAAAGCATCAACGTAGGAGGAATTTATTTGTAGCCTAAAATAAGCAACTGCAAAAAAGAGCTGGTGATTTAAACATATTGGAATAAGACATGCTACCCCAGATTTGGATCCTGCTGGGCAGAGGAGGAAGGGGAGCATATTGGTAAACCTGGGGATCATGTTTAAATGGGGACATGATGTAAACACTGTCATGCCAGAATGACCTACTTTCATCATGCTTCATCTGTGTCTGTTGTTTCTAAATCCTAAGTATTAGGTATATATGAAGGTTAAATATATAGAGATAAATTATTCATTGAGAAGTAGAAAGGGATGTGTGAAAAATGCAAGTTTCCCCACTACAACTGAAAACAGCAAAGATAGTGCCGTGGGTATGTACTTGTGGTAGGTGCACATAAAAATAGCCTGGACACTATAGTTTTGATTAAAGGTGGGCTTGAAGTACTGTGATCATGCTGATTAGATGTGTGGGATGTATCTGCTTTTGTGTTGAAGCAAAAAATATGTTTACAGGAAGACAAATAAATGGGAAAGCAGTATCTGTGGTTCAAGGGAGATGAATTATTAACGTTCTGATGACTTTTGCAAACTGAAAGTCTGGGAAGTTGGTTGTGTGCTAAGAAAACCACAAATACTCAGGCTTGTTTTAAATTAGGTCTCTCAGAATTTGTTTGAATGTGTGAGTAGATTTCTAAACATTGTGGCGATAGAAGAGCTGACACTATTTCTATCCTACAGATGTCATTTACAGGACACTGGAGATGGTTGAAGAACCAGAAATCTACACTGTTCTTCTGTAGTGTAAACTACTGCTGAAAATCATAAGGAACAACAAGAAACTTGATTTACAGTATTGAATAAAATGACATTAAGAGAGCATATGCCCCCTTGTCACACGTTACTTAAGAGACTCTGACAATACTCCCAAAGCAACTCTATCTTCAAAACTGACGAAAGAAAATCATGTCAAATCTGATAGTCTTCTGATATGTTCCATTACTTGTGAATTTCTACAAGGATTCTTCATACACTAAAATAAATTATTATAAACAGCAATGGCCTTATTCAAGATGCCACAAATAGGGTAACAGAAGCATGTCAAAACTGTACAGTTTGTGCTGAAGTGTAACTATTCTACAGCAGCTGAAAGGGTTGAAGCTAACTTTGTGCATCCGAGGTATGTTATAAATTATTAGTAATAGCAACTCCAGTATTTGACCTATGGTTTCAGAAAAGTTTGGAAAAGTATTTTCACACAGTATACATGTCCAATTTTTTTTTTTGTTAAACTATCCTATGCATTTTATTTAAGTCATGTAAAAGTTTGTAACCAGAGACTATAGACCAATTACTCATCCAAAGTAAGCAGCAACGTCAGCTGGAGCCCAAGAAACAATAACCAGATTAAACTGCTAAAATATTTTCTTTCATTTGCATGGCAATGCTGTATAAAAGGTCCAACTGAAAGTGAGGGCCCATGTTGCTTTATTTTGTAGAAAAGCAGAGTGCAGTATATGGAGAGAGCATGGAGAGCACACAGAGATTGCACACAGTAAAAATTTGTCCTGAGAAGAGTTTTGGGAAGAAGGAGTAGGAATAAAGGTGTTGATTCTGCTATGGTTAAAAAAAATTACATGGAATTTTTCTTAAATTCCTCTGACTTTGCTTTTTATTTGAGGAGAAGGGTGTGAGAACCTTGATTTTAATTTGGACTAGCCTAAAGGAGAGGCATTATTTTGAGATTCTTTTACTTTCAGGCTCTGTAATATGGTAGTCTACGATTAGAGAATTTTGCTGAATCATAGCCTAGAAATAGCAAACGTCCCCTTGACAAACACCATCAAAATCTTTATTAACACCATGAAGCACTTGTCTTAAGCAGGCAATTAACTTCTCAGAATAATATCCATAATTTTGGACAGTAATATTTACATGCACAAAATGGGTAATTCAACATTTAGGATGAATTCAGAGCTGCTGTAGTGGGTTTAACTTCTTTGAAGTCAAATGATTTGCACATGCCTGCGTCATGGCCAAGTGTAATCTCTTCAGCTTTCCAAAGTTAGGTTGCTGAAGATACTAAGGCAACTGTTTTGGAAACATGCTTCCTAATCATAGCATTCCTTTTCCACTAAGGATGTGGCTTTGATCAATTATTTACTTATTTGACCTCAAACATATTTACACTTTTCAAAACCTTTCTTTGTTCAGTTTGTGCCCAAACTGCACGTCCTTGGTACTGGCATCTGCAGAAAGTCTGAGAAAAGTGACTGCTGCAATTCTGTGCAGCTCTGAAAGATGAAACAACAAGATGAAGGAAGCAATCATGATATTTGAATTTTCTGTCTCCTTTTATTTTGTGAATGCTCGCTGCATTAAAATTCCCTCACCAGCAACCCCCCTGCATATATCAAATGTCTCAGCTTTGTTTCAGTGTTTAACCAGCAGTAAAATGTTTTATTGCCTTGTATATTCTTCCACCATAAAGCTCACCAGTTAAGTAAATCACTTCAGTGTTGGTTTATAGATGACTCTAAAAAGGAGAGGTGTAGGTTTTGTTTTGTTTTGTCGTTTTGGGGGTTTTTTTAATTTTTTTTCAATATTATTTTTTAATTACAGTGACTAGTGGCCAGGTATGCACAGGAATGAGAATATTTAGGACAAGCAGAGACCTGTAACTGCAGTTATTTGAGGGGGGTATGTACTCATTACCCCATGAGTAATGCAGCAATCCACGTGCCTTGCTGCTGAAGACCAGCTGGCTGCAGTGTGCTATCTGAGCTGCTTGCCAGCAGGCATGGCTCATTAAGAGCCTAGTTGCAGGGTATAACATCTTTGCAGTCAATTAACAATGCTGCTCTTTAAAAAGGTCCAGATCCTTCCTGATTCAGCAAAGCGCTTCAATACATGTTCAAAGTTAAATGCTTGATTAAAGTTTTGTGTAATAAAGTTGTGAGGTCTTGTGCTTGAGGTTAAAGAGGTAGGCACATTCCCAAATCGGGGTCGGACGTGTTACGGTTCTTAGAGGTTTCCAGGAATCTTGAATATCCTGAAATACTGAGTATGCTGATTTCCAAGCTCACTGTAACCTACAACTGAAAAACAAAATCGCATCACGTGACTGTGAAACATGCAGGAAAAACTTCTAAAATCTGTATCTGGTCATCACTGGTGCTTGTCTAGTCAAAGAAATTCTAGCAGACTCTTCACATTTTCATAACCTTAATATAAATAAATTAAAAGAAATTACACAACACTAGTCTTCTGGAAATTGAGAAAAAAAGTATATATATTTGATAAAATTAATTTATTGTTTGAAGAAAGAAGCAATAAGAGTAATTGTATTATTATGCCCTTCCTGACTAATATTTTTCACTGGACAAGGTTGTATTTTGTAGTCTGCTTCCTGTGGTCAAGTAAAGGGGTGAGTATTAGGAGAACCAAAATTCAAGCTTTTGCCTTAATATTTCACATAACAATGAGTACTAATTTCCCACACTTAGTTTCTGGTGTATGACATCTGCTCACTTATTGTAATCATAGAATCATAGAATCATACGGGTTGGAAGGGACCTCTGAGATCATCAAGTCCAACCCTTGATCCACTACCACCACAGTTACCAGACCATGGCACTAAGTGCCACATCCAGTCTCTTCTTAAATACCTCCAGGGACGGAGAATCCACCACTTCCCTGGGCAGCCTATTCCAATGCCTTGATTACCCTCTCTGTAAGAATTTTTCCTAATATCCAACTTAAACCTCCCCTGGCAGAGCTTAAGACCATGCCCTTTTGTGTTACTGCTGGTTGCCTGGGAGAAGAGACCATCCCCCAGCTGGCTACAGCCTCCTTTCAGGTAGTTGTAGAGAGCGATGAGGTCTCCCCTAAGCCTCCTCTTCTCCAGGCTAAACAACCGCAGCTCCCTCAGCCTGTCCTCATAGGACTTGTGTTCAAGTCCCTTCACCAGCCTGGCTGCTCTTCTCTGGACCTGCTCCAGCACCTCAATATCCTTCCTGATCTGAGGGGCCCAGAACTGGACACAGTACTCCAGGTGTGGCCTCACC